>KN885100.1:0-13065 GCA_000934455.1 Apostichopus parvimensis
CACAAAGTCCAAAGGAGAATGAAACAATGGACATTAATATAACATCAACATACATGTCTATTCTGTTGACCGTTCTACATCAGATAGATCTAACATTGTTGTGTGGGGCAGTGAGAGAGGGGTTCCAGTGACGTGCACAGGATTTCAAAGGTGGGGGCAGGAGGAAGTCCCAAGTCCCCTACTAATTCTGGTAGGGGAATGAACCTTTATGAACGGGGCTGTAGCATACAAAATTTGACAAATGATGGGTGTGGACGTAGGGTTTTTGAATGCAAATCTTATGTATAGTGTCCGTATAGACATCAAATACTGCATTCTGAGGCATATTTAGACTATAAATTTGGTCTATGATTAGATCTAAATGTAGGGTTCTGCTAATAAATACTTTTGAAATTTGAAAAGTTCACTGACTTGATATTTCCATCAAGTAATAGTACTTCGATGAAAAAGCTGTATTGCTTTCATTGCAATGTTTTCAACAAACTACAATCTATATGTTAATGCAGGTGGAGTGTGTGCTAATAAGCATACAGGACCCCGTAGAACAAGAGTGCTTAGGTTGTAAGGAGACATGTATGGGGAGGAGTACAGTCAATTTTAGGTTGGCCTCACAAAAGCACAATTCTAACCTTGGTAGATTTGAGAGTGCTTTGGTAGTGAGTAGACAAGTAAGCATGGAGGAAAGTAAATTGAAGCTATTACTGCCCAAGTACTGTCACAATTCACATCCAAAATCTGAGACACCCTGCCACAAAAATTCCCAAGTTTTTACTACATGGTTGACCTGCTTGTCGACTAATAGGCCCAGGTTCTTTTCTTGGCAAGAGTTAAAATGTTTACAATTTGTGAACCTATGAGTGGCTTGAAAAGGCAGAAGAACTGCTGTTGTTGTTGACTAACCAGAGGCAGCCCCAGGGCAAGCATCATGAGATGATCAACAGCTTTGCGGTAGTAGACTGGATGGAGCACCATGAATGGAAGCAGAGGAAATAGGATGATCAGACTACCGGTCACCGCCTCAACAACGATCACCAAAAAGAACAGGATCGCCCCTGGTACGTTGCGGAAGATGGCAGGCATGGTATCAGCTTTATCTGTCCAGACCTGCTGAGAACAATCAAACAACAGAACATGTAATGGATTATTAATAGACCTGTAGGTATGACAAGAATTCTACGGAGTCACTCCATACCTGACATTACAGAGAAGAGACACACAACATACCTGTGTGTCATCTACACATAATAATAATAATAATAATTGGCAGTTATTTTAACAATGCTTAAGCGACCCTATGGATTACAACTTACACGTTCGGTGGCTTTCAATTCAACATTTTAACTCAAATTTGGAATCTTTTCAATTTAGAAAGTCATTTCAGATGGGAAAACCATAGATTGCTCTTTGATGAAAAACCCGCCTTACTATGACCCGGCCGGGTATCGAACCTGGAACCTCCCGATTGCTAAGCCTCATGCTTCAATTGCCACAGCCTTTATCCACTCGGCCACAGCACACAACACATGCTATTCCCATTACTGTTAGTATGCATTCTGCACAAGACACAAAAACTTACAGGGTTTACCAGCAACAAACATTAAAGCCATCTGCCACAATCATAGCACTAAATACCCTCACTCAGTCACCCTATAATGTATACTGTGACCTGGTACCTTGTTCACTCAGCACTGTCCCACCTGAAGACAAGCTACTCCACTACTACCAGCATCCAAACCTTCCTCTCATTCAGATATCCAACAGTTTCTAGACTATGTGTGAAATAGGTAAGCGACAGGCAACTAATTAAGTGGAGAGTTAACGATGATTTCCTTTGCTGTTGATTTGGATAAACCTTCCAGAATAAGCCTCAGTCCCTATATCTTCCACACTAATCAAGTGCGCTTACTTTAATTCCAATAATAAATTAAACACTTCAAATCTTCATGATTCCCACTGTGCTTTTTTTTTAAATTAATGCAAAAATTAATGCAAACATAAACAGTTTTTGCCAGTCAAACTTTTTTTTTTCAAAGTGAAAAATTAACTGAAATATTTCATTGCTACTTAATGTTCTATGTATGGGGGGCATAGGAGGGTTGATAAAACTTTTGACAAATTGATAAACAAATGAAGAAAGTCATAACAAATTCTAAAGGAATAAAAAAAGAAAAACAAAAGAAACAAAAGAACAAAAAACAAAAGAAACAACAAAACAAAAGAAAGTTAAAAAGTCTTGGCACCACACCTAGTCTACACACCAATGATCTCTAATAAGTGACAGGCCAGCTTAATATCTTTTAGGTATAACTTTATTATTGTTTAAGCAATTACTAGGTATTGACTAGTGATTGTCTGCCCTAAGACTTGTAGTACTTTGAAATACTCAGATTTGCCAGCATTTGTTGCATGGACACAGGTGTTCAGCTGTACTGAATTGTATTTCTGGGTTGGTGGGGGGTGGGGTGAGGATGTTGTTTTTGTTGTAGTCTTTTGTCCTATTTGTATGTAATTGTGTATTTTGCTACCTAGTACTTTTGATTGGTCTCTTTCTCTGTGTTTTTAGGGAGCGGAGCACCCCGTCAAGCCTACAAGGGTTTATTGTTCCACTATCTTCATTTCATGTATTATTCACTACTACTTCATGTTATTTGTTATTTGTAAACATTTAAATGCATGTTATGAAAACAAAACAAAATAAAATGAACCTCTTCCCCTCTATTACACTCTCTTCCACTGCAGGTATGAATCCTTTGGAAGACTCCTACTGTACATGTAACAAAATCAGATCAAACAAGCAATAATTTATACCCCCTCATGAAAGCTTTTAGATCCCAAATTGAGACAATCTTTGCCCTTATCAATTCTAGAGGCTATTACTAACTCTCATGAAAAGACTTCTCCTACTAGGAGTAAAGAAATGTCACCCTAGGTCGAATTGCCTAGCAGCACAGCCAGCTGATGGATGCTACTTATCAGCTGTAAATCTCCCACTGTTTAGCTAACACATTGAATTTACCACTGACATTTAAGTTGACATTCTCAAGCATGCCTTCCTGAGCCGTCGTTACCTTTTAGATTTCCGTAATTGAAGCTTTCAAACACTTTCTGCTGATTTCCCGGGGTCCTGATCTGACAAACACCCAAAGTTGCCGCAAAATTATCCTAATGAACTGGAGGTGTTGAATTAAGTGTTTGTTTCTCTCTGTGACTACATGAAGCCTTGAACTATATCAAGAGTAAAACCAGTCCATCATCATCACAGTTAACAGGACAACTTTCACCAAACATTTTGCCTTGAACGAGTTGTTCCTGTGAGTCTTCTAGATTAATGGCTACATCCATGAACTGTGGACATTGTATGTGAGATACATTGGGGAAAACCAGTACAAAATGCTATTTACATATTACAGAGATGCAGTATGTGAGGTATTTTACACTGTTATCTGGAGTCACCAGGTGAAAGCAATGATGAATTCAGTCATTTATTTCATAGACTGGCAAATGAAACAAAAATACATCAAACCATTACATTTGTGTGATAATGTGATTCCAAATTTGCAATATATTGGATAAGGGTAATTGTCACTAAAGTATCAATGTATGTATGCATAGATATATCTACCTGCTTTTATCTTACTGTCTAGCATGCATTTATGTACCTGTTTAGTGTATAAATATGTTAAGTCACATGATCTTCAGCAATGCATCTGATTATAGTATCAAGGGAATGTGCTTGCTATATGTTTTATATATATATGTGTGTGTGAACATAGTGCTAATTTGCTAAGTCCAACAAAGCCTTGAATTCTATGTGTGTCATATTAAACTTAATCTCTGTTAATTTAAGTAATGTGCTCAAAATACACTTCCACTGCTCAAAATCTATGTACAATGGTTCAATTTTAGGTTCTTTGGTGACACTTTTATGAACTATAAATGCCAACCGATGAGAAGTGTGTTACAAGTCATCCGACTGTTCCCATATCGATATGTGACTAGTGGTCAGCGATGTAAACAAATTGCCCTCCAGGCACAAAATATCTCCCTTCCCTCTTTTCCTTCCACACTACCAATCCATACCACTTTCAAATCTCTGACGCAGATTTACAGGATACTATCCAGATTCCAGAGATCAGAAAACATTACATCCTTTTGGCGAGACAAATTTGTAAACCAGGTATACTGACGATAGCTTTGTCTGTCCCTGGTTTCAACTCGAGTTGTCCTTCAATCAGATATAAGGCTGTAAGATTATGTATGAATGAATAAAATCAATATATCCATCAGCATCTCGTAAAAAACCTGCACAAATTATAGAACCACATCATCGAATCACAGAACATTAACAATAGTTGACTCAACATCACCAAGGAATAGAACCTTTTTCCTAACTGAATCCATGATACCTGCAAATTAATTATCAAACATGAGCAATCCCCTCCCCCCAACAAATTTTGGAAGGAAAAACAACACAACTTCATCTGCTTGAATATTTCTGTCCACAAAGTAAACATACAGTAACCTTGATTTCAAAGGTTCCAAGCAGAAGAAATCAATAGTTTACTCAATGGTTGTCAGCATCAAGCTTCTTTAGATATATATGCTATATTATGAATGGAGTAGTGGTAGGCAATGCAATGGGTATACCTACAGTATATACTGTATGTCGTCAACTGGAGGTATTAAAAATCAAATCACAACAATGACATAAAAAGTAATTATGTGATGATTTAACTAATTTTGACGATGAAATAGTGAGCAAGTAAGTTGGAAGTAGTCTACATCATCTTTGTTATAAGAAAGACTGGATTCATCAAGAACTGTTCTCTTAATGGTAAAATCTCCACAAATTTGTTTCAACTCACAGAGCTTTCTGTTAATTGTTAAAACTGATGTGATTTGCAAGTGATGTAGTCACTGGTCATCATTCTCCCTACCCATATCATGTTTCTTCTTGTTTTCAAAATTTTTCATCCGGACAAACTAAGAGGATGCCAGTTCAAATATGAACATCCTGTTAAATGTGATCATTTTTCACAACAATTGGATCAGAAAAAAAGACAAAAGTGTGTAACAACTTATTTTTTCTAATTATGAGTTTTTGCACACACCAGGACTGACATTATTGCCTTAATTTTTAATCTTATCTTAGCACCTATGATGGCTGTTTGAGCAAATATTAGCGAGATCAAAGCCCAGATGCTAATTTTATCTGGTCAAACAATTACAATGCTTGCAGGTATCATCTTTGAGGAAAATATTTTAATTAAAAAATTTCCAGGCAGAAAAATATTTTAATTAAAAAATTTCCAGGCAGAATGGAGTAGCTTACCATCAATTCTAGATGTGGTTTTTAACATAATAATATATTGTTGATATAGAGTGGGCAATACATCAGTTCTTTAACACCTGAGGATCACAACTTTGGGTCCACTTCAGTAAAGTGTGATGGACAGATAAACAGACACATAGTCTACACAGACAGACTATAGGTGGATATACACCAGCTTTGTCCAAGCTAAAATTTTGGTACATGATTCATCTGTTATTGTACAAGATTACTCCAATATAGATCTATTTTATTAGTAAAATAGAACCATGAGTGGCAAAATCCTTGAGCCACAAGTTTTACCAAAGACTGACATTTTGACTGTCTGTATCAGAAGTGCATTCTCTTTACCTTAAGTGTGCAATATTTCAGACAATGTGTAAAACCTTCATAAACTCCCTTTGCATTAACTTATGTGGTAAATACGGCTAACATACTAATAACATAGATCTGACTCAAAACATTCAACTCCAAACTCAGGGAGTTGCAACAAGTTTTCAAACCAGATAGACTTCAATTCCCACCCACTTTTCAATATACCCAAGAAAATGAAATCGTTTATGGATTCCTGCACAACATTCATATAAAGATTGGTATCATTAGTCATTTGCAACCAAATTACTTTCACTTAAAATTCAGTAATCTTGAATAACCACATTGTACAGTACAAGTGTTAATTTAGCAGGTCCAAAACAAACAGTTGCTTTTCACTTGGTGTTTCAGACTATCCAAGAAAACAACTTGGAACTACATAGCTTGAGGTTTCCATCTCAAAGAGAAACAACTGTGAAAGAACTTTTGCTGCGGTTGTAAAATTCTGTAAAACTATTCAAGAAAACAAGTTAACAACAACATGGACCCCAATAGGTCACCCTGTAGCTCTCAAGAACAAAGTTCAAAAGGCCTTCTCGGACACCTCAAAGCAAACAATAAATTAATTTTATTAGGGAATTTGCAAACAGGCTTGCCTTGATTCTAAACAAACTATACTCATTAAGTCATAAAAAACAGAGTTGAATTTTGTGTCATATATACTGTACACATTTGCAGCTCTCTACACAGCCACACATTCACAGTTCAGCTCAGTAAATCGTCACCACTTTCCATGTATTTTCCGATAAATTCTCACAACTATATTCTGTTGATCCTTTTCTAGTCACAGCTAACTTGGCAATAATTTCCCCAAGCCATTTAATTTATTCTAATCTTGTCATGTACGGCAGGGTAACTGTGGTCTCTTCTTTCACAGCCAATAATTTTAATAATAAACTTGTTTGGCTGAAGAAGTCATTGACTGGCTTCAAGCTTTCCTGGCTCAGACACTCAAAAATAGTGAGCAGCTTTAATGAATAAAATTATCTCCAAATATTTAATGCCAGACTTTTCCTCACTAATTTGATGTTGTACTATAACATTACCTGTTTGATGGAAGATGATTACAAATGTTGGTCCTATATCACCAGAGATGTTGCATAATTTGAAAAGTGAGGCACAAAATTCTCAATCATTCAGAGTACAACCTCAGTGTGGTCATAGTCGCTATAGAAACACTGCATACCATAGAAGCTGAAATGAAATTAAGATAAACAGTCGTTTTAATAATTGTAAAGTCTAGTAATGGTTTGGATTAAATCTGTCAAACTGTGTTAACTATCACATTAACTTCTCTCGCTTATTTGTGGCTGTCATAGCAATTACCAGGCATGTGTATCCTTTCCCGTGATCAAGCCGCCGGGAAGAATTCGTTGAGGAGAGTGCAAAACAGATAGAGGGAGATGAGGAACTGTTTAACTGTTTTCTGAGAGTGTTAGAATGTCAAGAATCCCGTAATCACAGCATGTGTGAATAGGCAGTAATCAGATGAGATCGGTGCAATGAAGAAACAAAATAAAAACTCATTGATTGGGCTATCCATGGACCTAAACACTGAAGGGTACTATGTACAGTCACAATGCGTAGAAAATAAGACTGCTGAATTTTACTTGAAGGCTATATTTGATAAGACCAGTCATCCATTACTGACGGTAAATGAATATCACACAAAAGAGATGGAAACTCATATAGAAGCAAGCATTAAATATTCCGATAACCAAAATAATTTATTTGAAAGTAAAATCAGTTTTTTAGTTTTTGCGTACAAGGAAATGCTGCAGTCTGTTAATGTGTAAGAGCTCAACATTCTACATGTGATCATGGTAAATTTGTGGCTGTTGTTTCTGAACTTGAACTGGTGCCAAAAGTAAGATATATTTGCAATTTATTCAAGGGAATATCCCATCCAATATTTGTATGATGAATAGCAATATAAAAGACTGTTGCATCAATTCTCATATCCCATCTCACTGAAGGCCGCTATAAACTGAAATGCGGCTGTTAGAGTGAACAATAGGAATGGACAAATTCCAGTTTAGAACAACAAGCTCTTAGTGTCTCTTCAGCTTCCACAAGGTTCTTCAGGGATCTCTTTGCTGGCACTTTTCAAGTCATTGTAGGCTGCGTGACAGTTTTTGTGTGGCTTTTAAAATAGCGATGTTAATAATTAAGTTTAAGTCTCAGTTAATGCTTTAACAATGAACAAGTTAACATCATCAATGTCATTTTGTCACTCTATATACGTAATAGGCCTGGAAGACTTTTTGATGCTAAGCAGCCACATACTCATGAATGGCTTTGTTACTAACACTTCACTTGGGTGGCTATCAAATGTACAGTTTTATCTTCTATTTGAACTATTTTGCAAAAGTGGCGATGCTGAAATACTTTGTTCAGTCAATATCATTTGCAACAGGCTAAACATATCTTTTCTGCCCAATTTAAGTTTTACATTGCACAAAAAGGATCATTCAGAATACAAACTGCATACAGATTACTTGTTAGTTGTTACACCCAACAAAATGCTTTCTTTATATATCTAGTTATTTACCTACTTGTTATAATTTCCAACCCTAAGATGGCTGCATCATCACAAGGTAAGATGATACTGTATCTATCTTTGTGTATCTTTTCAAAAGATGTTGCAATTGTTTTTCCTATGTGACATCTGTTGACCTGAGAGGACCATTAACACACACCCCCACCCCTCCCCACCCCCCACCCCTCCCCCAACCTAACTTCCCATAGTAGATATGTATGAGGGAATCAACACAGAATGGATGATTCCTTCCAGTCAACCGTATGGAGATAGTTTCCACTGTAAAACCTGTAACTCCCGAAAGGAAAACAGTTGGCAAATATTCATTCATAACATATGAGATGAATATTACTAGCTCAGAGTCCTTTCCTTGAAACAGTTATGGAAAAAGCCTCTTCTATTCTTTCCATGTGAGTTAATTAATTCCTGAATAAATAGCCATGATTTCTATTTAATAAATTACTCCATATTATAGATCAACCCTCTTCTGATTGAGTGGATTTGAATTAACAGGTACAGTACCTTGTACAATATACCAATGATCAATGCTGTTTGCACAAACCTTGATTGCTTTTATCTAATATTGGCTATTTCATGTGTTACTGTATCTATTGGCTATTTCATGGGTTACTATATCTATTGGCTATTTCATGGGTTATTGTATCTATTGGCTATTTCATGTGTTACTGTATTCATTGACTATTTCATGTGTTACTGTATCTATTGGCTATTTCATGTGTTACTGTATCTATTGGCTATTTCATGTGTTACTGTATTCATTGACTATTTCATGTGTTACTGTATCTATTGGCTATTTCATGTGTTACTGTATTTATTGACTATTTCATGTGTTACTGCATCTATTGGCTATTTCATGTGTTACTGTATCAACTGTACTGGCTATTTCATGTGTTATTGTATTAATATACAGTACTGTAGTTGCATTTGGTGACGCATTTTACTCAGAAAGTCGTCCACGTCATGTCTCCAAAAGTTGGCACCAAACAAGATATATTGTACAATATTTTCTTTTGTGACTTATAAAAAGTAACAATGGTTTCTGGTTGTAATCATGACACTATTTAGACCTGTCAGTGTGACTGTGTGAGCATGATCACATCATTTGTTATTTATCCTTTGTCGAGGTTTCCAGGTTATGAATACACATATTCTACTCAGATATCCTATATAATGAAAATCCTTACACTTTACTATGGCATTACTATAGTCACATGGCATGACCTCACAAGATTTTCTGATCTGGCAAAATCTGTTTATAAAGATATATAACAATACAAGCAATATCATAACTACAATAGCTATACTGTGGACTACTGTACATTCTTCTTCAAAGTAGCACTCCTTATGAGTTGAGTTGATTGGGTATATCATATTACTTATTATTTATAAAAAAAAAATCTCTCAACACTAACATGACATCACAATGCAGTGAATTAGCTTCATTCATCAAAGTTCTGTTTACCTTAAATAAATTTGAAGAATATCATATTGCACTTTGGCATGTACATACATACTAGATACTGTATGTTAAGTATTTCTGAGTGACATTATTTCGTAGAAAGGCATAGAATCATGAATTAGTCAGAATCAATAGTTAATGTTCAATCGAATTTACATGCTATTAGGAAACACATCTTATTTTGATACATTGTTATCTTCCTTTGAGTAATAACCTGATGGTTTGGTAGAGTTTTCCAAACTTAGTGACCAACATTAAAAGGCTGCTTTAGAGAAAAGTCATGATAGAAACGAGAGTGCTAAGGTTGTGGGGAGACAGGTAAGCGAGCAGCGAAGTAAATAAAAAATAAAATGATATTTGGAAACCAATCATCAAATACAAACTGGAAGTCTAACCATGCTTAAAGTATTAATTAACACAGCCCAGTGTGGGCTCGACCTTTCAATTCTCCTTTATACTCTAACTCAGATATCATACTGTACTGTACATGTTGGTTCAGTAGTGCAATCACCCTATTAAGAAGGACACATCTGAAAGAAACCTCACCAACGAAATGTTTATGGAATTTGAGATACATGATACAATATGCAGGTGTTTGTGCAATGTGACTCTGATGCAGTCTAAGCTGAGTAGGGCCCCAAACCCGCAGCCAATGGCTACATGTGGGGAAAAAAAATGATATTGCATCACTGTGGGTGAAGGTGGGAGGGAGACGAGGAGAAAAGATGATAAAAGGGAGAAAGAACTGGAGGAGATAAAGAGGAAAATAACTACAGTAGGATAATCAAGAGTGTGCATCCCTACAGTAGTTGAAGAACAACTATTTAGGAATTGCTTAAGTAGAACAGCATAAAATCTCATTGTGTACTAGCGTAATAACGTAATCACTCCACCTCTGACATGCCACTTTCAAGATTTACAGCTTAAAAGTCTACTTTGACTAGAAGGAAGCTGCTACATTATTACATAGGGGCAGATCCAGGGAAGGGCCCATCTGCCCCGCCCCCCTCCCATTTTGAAAAACCTAGCTACAAACATAAATGTCATAATAACAAGATATTCGATGAACACATTTTAGCACGCTTGGTGTGCGTACCTGCCTTCCTTTTGGCCGATGGTTTCTTGCTACATGCTGTTTTGGTAATAACTTGGATATAGTCTGATACTTTCCTGTAAACTGATATCTGATAGGAGATCAAGGTAGTCAACTACAGAGACTGATTCTGAGACTTTTGACTTTGAAAGCAAATGTACGCAGCTAACGGTCACTGAACCTCCCTCATTGAGAGCAGCTATTTAGATAAACCATGACGAATCATTTGAATGCTTTTCCATTCTCAAGGACGATAACAACGCAGTTCACTCTAGTTTCAATCAGTTTTCATTTCTCTTGAAATGATAAGCAAAACACTAAAAATATTAAAATTTCCTGTTTGCCTTTGGCATGTTATGAGTAACATTAGAAAACGTTATGGACAACTGATTTTTAAAAAAATTTTTTTTAGACAAATGGAATCTCACAATTTGCTGAGTAATCTTCATTTTGTTGAAACAGGCTACAAGGGTTTCCTATCTCGATCCATTGTGATCTTATTGGACCAAGTTAGTAATGAAAGGTACCCAGCATAGAAACATATATATAAAGACAAAACCAGCTGAATGGAGGAGTTTTCATACAACCAAACAAATTATCTTCACATGGCTCCCAAATCTTTCTCTCTGTGGTAAAAAAAATATTTGTAGGACATGTACAGTATCTGAAGCACATGAAGCTATACTGTGATTAATTCAATGGTCACTTTGCTACATTCTGGAGGAGTTATCACACACAACTGAATTTGTTTTCATCCTTTTTCCTAAATAAATGGTTCGTTGTATGAAATTACTGGGCTGCTCCTTCTTTCAATTTGTTAACTTATCTCACAAAGAAAATTTTGTGTCCCACACTTTCCATGTTGTTTCCGTCACAACTTATACTGGCTAATTTCATCATACCTGGTGCATAGCGTGTCAACAATATTATTAGACACTAGACAGACTATTTTATTATACTTTCATGTACCTTTTAAGTCTTCATCCGTCCATTACTGTACCAGATGATTGCTGCTGCATTCATTCATTGTGAAACTACAACTTTAATGATAATATTATTAATAAATAGTCGGAATACTACATCAACATAGTCTCAAAATGCTATGGTGGTCCTCTAACTTTGAATAACAGGAAACTGGAAACTCACCAGTGGGAAGTGGTATATTATTTCAGTAGGAAGTAAAGGAACACAGTTATTAGGATAGAAAGGAAGGAAAAGATGCAAACAAAATCTGGACTGAAGGATTCTCTCACAGACTCACTATTAAATAGTGGTTAACTGTTAGAATCAATTTAAAGGAAGGTTAACGAGATAAGCGCTTAAACATGAAGCAATAGATAATTACACTGATCATAATTAGGGGCCAGTACAACTACTGATTTATGATTTTCATTTGCCAAAAGATTTTCATCTCTACTTGTAGACAACCTGTCCTAACAATGCATTTTTCAGTATGTTCACTAGTCATTTTCATTAAATGGAGAAACAAAATTGGGCAAAATTGGGCAAAATGCAAATTTTGCTTGAAATTTTGTGATTTAAATCTGCATGTGAAAATGTGTTTGGATGACAAATTGCTACTTGCTTATATACTAAAGCTTGTCTGGTGCAAAAAACAACAACGCTGGGTGTATCTTAGTTTGATCTATCATATTCTCATTTGAGTAATTAGTCTATGGAAGTTCAAAATTTTGTTCTCTCAACCCAAACCGCTGCTTGAATTTCTGACACTAACAGTGCATCATATCGTAACAACTTCCACCGTGGCTAATAAACCCCCCATGCAAGGACATGAATGTTATCATTATTGCAAAATTGTATTTATCATAAATTACAGCAATCATTAGACTTGTCCCATGTTAATGATATTCCCTGGAGGGATGCAAGTTCAATGGAAGTATAATGTGTTGAAGAATATTAATTTTGATTTGGGGGCCCCTGGATCTATCTCATCCAAGAAGCTCTGCAGTTTGTAGTCATCCAGGAGAAATAAATATTGAATAGATATTCTGTGGAATTCAACACCAACAAGGAAATAAACCCCCAGACTCAAAGTAAATAACCAACAATACTAAATGAAACTTTAAACATGCTGAAATTGCAACAAATGAGCAACTCCCACAGCTTGTGTCAGCAATATCACCCCAACAGCAAGGGTTTATGAGTAGCTTTGGCATCAACTGCTCAAATGAGGATACACTACAAACATGTGCCAACTATTACCACTTATATAGTGATGGACATAGATGGGC
>KN885100.1:18188-36872 GCA_000934455.1 Apostichopus parvimensis
TTTACAAAGAATAGATAAGATGGACATATCTTTACAAAGAATAGATAAGATGGACATATCTTTACAGAGAATAGACAAGATGGACTTAAATTGCAAAGAATGTTCTCACTGAACACAATGACACTGCCCTTATCGATAGTTTTCTTATCCTTGGGACATGAGGGTGACACCTACAATGAGAGTGACACCTACTGTAAAATCTTTATTCCACATCCATATGTGGCTATATCTGTTGATGCCACTGTACAGTACATAACCAATAAAGCAATATCCATGGACAACCTTACCCATTGGTCTGATTTAGGACAGTGTAGCACCTTTAAAGTAGGAACAACCCTTGATATATATACATCTCCCTACTTCTTACCTTTTGGCAAATAAATATGTCAAACACACACTCAGGGGAAAACCAAACAAGAAAAAAGCAACAAGGGTCCAAATTCCCAAAAAAGGAAATAAGGAACAAATTCCGCCCCGGAAAACAAAATTAAGAAAAAAGGAAAAAAAAAAAGCCGAACCGAACCGGGGGAATTAACGGCCCCAACCAAAAAGGAAAAAAAAAAACAAACAATCAAAGAAAAAAGGCCCCAAAAAAAAGAAAAACAAGTTGGTTCAAGAACAAAAAAATTAATGCCAGGAAAAAAGGTCCGCCTTGCCGAACAACCAACCCAGCTCTAATGGTTTAAAGGAAGATACAAGAGAGAATTACAAGACTAAAGAGTACAGAATTAACCTACATAGCTTTACAGCCATTGAGCCTACATGCAGTTTCTAAATATGAAATTTCTGCTTTGTCTGCCCTACATTTACAATCAGTTTTTTTTAAAGTTTGTCGTTTCCTTCTTCATATTCGACGGCTATGCCTACAGGAAGACACAATATTTGCTTAATTTAAATCTGGCATATAAAGGAGCCAATCGCATGTAAATGCATGGTAATTCTAGGTTCTCCAATTGAGACGTTAGTGAGTTTGAACAACTTATGAACTTATCAGTACTCACTCAGGTTTCCCCTTCAGAGAGGTACTTAGCTGACTCATAGACCTACAGGAAGCAAACATTTAACTCCCAAAATGATAAAATAAAATAACCTAAGGGAAAAAGATTAGGAAACACAACTATTGCTTTGCTTAATTAAGAAAAAAACAATCAAATGACAAGACTTGGGTTAAAGTTAAATAATAAATTCACTCTACTTGAAGTAGGTCACATGATTGGGAAAACCCGGGCTTACAGTAAGTTGACCTTCAGTTCAGTCTCTTTGGCCTTGGCTTCAAAGGGAATGTTATCATGAAACAACTATAAGTTTTTTAATTGGATGCTAATTATTTAGCCATGGTTTTGTGCATCCTTAAAAGCATTACGTAATCATTTATCGTTAACGAGTATCAGAATTCCGTTGGCATGAGGGTATAAGTAGAACTGTAAAGCCACTTGCTCTCTCTTTTCTATCTCGGGCTTGAACCGAAAACAAGCAAAACCATGGCAAAGGAGGCAGGGAAGGAGCTAAATTAAAGCTGAACAAGGAAGAAAGAAAGAGAAAGTGAAACTTAGAAAAAGAAAAGGCCGACGCTCGTACAGAGACATGCCATAGAAAGAAAGAACATTCATTTTTTTGTACCATAAACGTTGACAGAACACTCAACGAAACATATACTAGAACCATCATAAAGAAAGGATGCCATATGAAGCATACACGAAATAGACGTGAAAGTTTAAAAGAATATAGAAAAGGATGATTCTATGTTCTATGTAACGGATATTAATTTTATTGTTGTTGTTTATAATTATATTGAACATTTGAAACGCATATACGCTCTCTGTCCGTCTTTACGCCGTTGTCAACTGCTCTCTTAAAAGAATCTGTGACAATCAACAATCTAGCTAATTAACACAAAATGCACAATTTAGCTACGTGTCCTTGCCCTTTTTTTGCTCTGCTCTGTTTTGTTGCTATTGCTAGGTGATGGTTTGCATTCACCTGTTGAGTAAACAAAATTCACTGGTCACCTATGGTAACTAATCATTCAGGCATGTGTAACTTAGCAAATGGTCGAACAAAACTATAAACTAAAATCCTGATGATTGATTTTCTCTGCTAAGAGACAGAATGTGGTCAACAGAAAGCATCATCTATGATGTTAATGGTAATTTCGGAGTAGTTCTACACATCTTTGACTTTATTCAAATTCTTGTACATAACTTTTGTGAATACAACTCAAGGAGGGAGTTGAACCCAGCAGGTTGCTATCTACAAAGTGTAGTTTCTTGTTAATGTCATTCTATTTGACTTACCTTTACAGGCATATTTACTCTCAATTTCTAAGCTGTGCAGAGCTTAATAAAAAAACAGTATTTGCAGTCTTGCAGAAGTACTGTTTATTCAAAACTTCCCCTTCAAGTGACTCACTTCTAACTTCTAACACTGAAACCATATCACAGGTTCAGCTGTTTCGTGCAAAAAAAGATACACAAAGACCATGTGGACCATTAGAAGTTCTGCAAACAAACACTTGAAAGATCTCGAAGATGATAAACATGATGCATGTAACTTTGATCAGACAAAGTTAAACCTACTTGTGTTCTTGTCTTTTGTAATTCTGCTGCAACAAAGCACAGCTGCTCAGGTCACAAGCAGGTCAATATGGTACAGTATGTCACATTAATGTCACATCTGTCTTGTAATGACATTTAGTTAGTTAAGGATATCAGAGAATTATTATTTTATTGTGCAACAATCGAGAAACAAATTCAAATTATTAAATTCATGTAGTGTAAATGTGAACAAAAATGTAAATAAGTAAATGTAAATTTCTTTTTTTTTTCCTTTTTAGTTGGGAGTGTTCTACTTTGTTAAACCTTTTTTAGGTTTTATAGAAGACTTCTTTTCACACCTGATTTACACACATTATCATATGTTATGTTTATTGTATTTTCTAACTGTCAGTTGTGAAGAAACAAACAATCAAATTGAATAATGCTTTACATAATTCAAAAACATCACATCCATGACCATTTTTGTATTAAAGATGATTTAGTTTCAGTCACTAACACAGGATATGCTGATCGTTTTTGTCTATTATTATTACTATTGACTGTACAGTACAGTACATATTTGATAGTGACATTACCACCTTTATGGCAACGTGTACAATTTACATAAGATAAGTTCTCTCGAATCATATCTTTGTCAATATCTTCGGTTGAATTTCATCAATACTGCCCTCGGTGGTAACCTTCATAATGAGATGAACTTGTATCCATATCATATGGAAGGATTTTTTTCACAGCTAGGCCACCATGTCCAATTATCCACCCAGACTGGATATTGTTAGGTACATACTATAAATCACTCTGCACACTGCATGGGAGTCTATAGAAACCTTTTGTAAATATTAACCTTCCCTCTACCATGGGTCAAAACTACCTATAGTTAACCTTGTCTCTTTCAACTCATCAAACAACTAATGTAAAGATGAAGATGGCTTGGCCTGACAACAATAGTACCATACCAGCTGAGTACTGTCTGATGTTCCTATTACATAATAGCTATAGTTGCCTCCATCAATGGCCTTGACAAGAATGGATTTGCTTAAATCCTATTCACATATGTTCTACTCTCAGACAGAATTGTTTCATACAATCATGGTTGTCACCGACATAAAAAAAAATCCATCAGTGTCCATGAAAAAAATCAATGGACCAAAACATCATGTGTACATGAGAAACAAATGTTACTGTTCAAGACCCATTTCTATAAGGAATACAAGGATTATTGTGTACATTATGCTATGGCATTTGCATCTTCTGTCATTTGCATAACAAACTGTGAATCTTTTAAACCGACTAGGTTAAAAGTCAGGGATGTTGCCTATTTATAAAGATCAAATTGAGGGCCATGGGACTATTTATACGGTTATTCAACTCAAAGCCAATGGACCTTGTTTTGTATTGCTGCCGTTTAATGCTTACACGTTACAGGAAGAGAGGCAGGAAATATTTTTATCCAGTATCGCATCGCAAAATTCTATACGAAATATTAAAATTGCTATACAAGTGTATTGATAAGTTTTCTGCACAGGAACCAAAGTTTCCAATGAGAGAAAAATTGAGGACCTTTGAAAATGCTACAAAAACATTTGAATGCTAAGTTATGCCCTGAGAGGTACAGTTTAATTTTAAACACATTGCATTTCTGTTATGCAGCTAATCAGTCCTGAATCTCAATGTAAGGGCATTTCTAGCTAGTTTGTTGAGAATGACGCACAACTCTCATACACACAAATATTGTCCGCAAATAAGTATTCTGCAAAATTTTCTTCCCAAATTTTTTACTGTAAACTTGCCTTACTTACAAATCATAATATACACATAAATATATATGAGTGCTGTGTACAGCTGCAGTAAAAGTAAGGCTTATTAAAGAGGTTATGAAATGAAAAAAAAATTCTTTATCATCGTATTCTGTATACTCGTAGCTTTCCAATGATACCCAATTTGTGTCAAACGAAGCTTGCATCATCGAGGAATAAACGATCAAAAATTCGAGGGTAATAAAAATTGTTGTATTTACGGTAACGCGGCGTGACGTCAGTCGAGGAACTCAGCTCACTTCCGAAACACTATGTTTACATTCTTAAACGTCTGAGAACACACACCATTACACTGTTGCAGTGCTCCGTAGTAATTGAGATTTGGTGTTTGGAGTTTGTTTTTACGTAAATTTATCTCGTAAATGTTCAAAATGCAGAGCCGATATGTGGTATCAGGTTGCTCCACCACAGTAAAGACGGATTTCTACTGCAAGCTTTTCCAAAAGATAACAGAAATCGAAGAATTTGAACACGACTCGCTCAAAACACTACACATACACAACGTTACGAGTGCCTGTAGGCCTATACTGTTGCCAAATTACTTGTTATGACCATAGCCTAGGCCTCCTTGATACAGCAAATTTTGTTTATGGTTACCTAATATTTCGCACAAATTTTAAAGCCAGTTGGTATTAGAACAATCAATACTAGATCTGCAAGTTTTCTTTTGTGGTAAAACTGGCGTTGTGTTGTGATTTTACGTAACAGTTGGATGATACAATTACACGGGCTAGCCTGTTATACAACGTATATTAGTTAGGTCTAGACCCCATGTTACCACTACTAGTACTATAGGGTTGCAATGTACAGAATGTCACATTTTCCTTGCACTGTAAGACACAAAATTCTAGAAGCTTCGCTACGAAGTTACTTAGCAGGATCATCGACATTCGAGATAATTGAAATCATATGATAGTCTTATAACGGTGGTTTTGTTTATGCTCAACCGACCAGTTTCGGTTCAGGGTCGTCCAACCGTTCTGCTCGGGGACTTCGATCGCAGCGACGCGTCTCGGCCACCGGGATCGTTTTACAATTCTTCTGCAAGGGGCTCAATTGATAGGGAAAAACACCGATATTATCTTCATCACCCTCGAAAACTATTTCCTCCTCTTCTTCCTCAAGAAAATAATTTTCGTCATAGCTTACGAATGTCCTGAGAGGTGAAGTCCTATTTCCTCGGAATCGGAAGATTCGGGAGAAGACATTTTCAATTGATGAGAAGAGTGTTGTGGTTACATGTAGTAAACTGTATAACGCCGTATCGGTAAACAGCGGGGAGTCGGCTTTGGCTGAAATGGTTCCTTTGATGACGTCAGATGAACTGCGGTGGGCAGCTGTGCTTTTTTTTACGAGTGGCAGCTCGAGAGGTCTCTGGGGAATACTTTGACAGCGAATTTCTGGTGTTTGAAGCCGTATTTACGGAAAGTTGTGCATGGATGGTGTTGTAGTAATGTAGATGAACCATTCTAAGACATGAAAATTTTTCATTTCATAACCTCTTTAAATGTCTTCCTTCCATTTCAGAATAATGTTTCCCAGACACCTTTGACCTCCCTTCTACAAAGCAAGTATCACATGATTTTCAACTAATCTCTACATTTTCATAGTGCAAGGTTAACTTGGGGTCACATCGTCATGAAGTACATTTAATATAATGCTGATACAGATACCAACAGACACAGTTATGGTCTTTTAGGAACTACAGGTAGCTCACAAATAATTTACATGATCAGATTTTGTAATGCTTTTATGGTTTGTCAAAGTCCCTTTAGTGCTTTATTGTGTTTAATATAACATTCCCAATATACACAGCTCATTCGCAGAGTGGTTTGAATGCTAACGTTTGAATCTGCATTGCAGAAAATGAAATAGCCTAGATATACTACTGGGATGTAGCTGGGGGTGGATTATGTATGGGGGATGGCCTCGATGGGTAGCAGGAAGGGATTGAACAAATTGTATACAAGATCAGAAACTTCTTGTAACGTGTGAAGATTTTCGTCACTTACAGGCAAGCAGTGTACAACTTGTGTATGTTGGCTTACAGCCCACTTTATAACTGCACTGAATTTTACATATTGTAATCAAAGGTCTATTATTAAAACAGTAAACAGTGATATCACGAAAGACTACACAGAGAGGCGTTATCATCTCGGATAGAAATCGACATACCAATGTAAGTTTCCACGCTGAGGTGAAGTTTATTTACTATCACAACCAATTAGTATAAATGATAATGCATGTAAGCAAGCTGCCATGTCAATAGTTTAGTCCTTAACCTTTCCCTCTTACTGCAAGTCAACCGGTACAAATGCTAATGATGTTGCGCATCAGTTACAGCTAATTTCGGACTAGAATAAAGGCCAAAAGGCACATTTTCTGGGCACTCTGCCTCAGGGCCTCCGTTTTCCTCAATCTGGGATTGCCTTGTTGCTTGCACACTGCTCGGTTTCAACTTTGTGAATACTAGTCAGCAGTAATTGACAAGCATGTTTGCAAGGAAATTCAACTGGGATTTTCAACTACGAGTGTAGAAGTTTTCTCTTCAAGATGAGTGTTACACTGCCCGCCACCGGAATATCCCTTTTTATCTGGCTTCTCATGATACAAAATTTCATGAAAATGCAGTATTACTCCTCATTGCAAGTGCAAGAGAACTGCTTAAAGATACAGCTTACATACTCTTTCAGGCACTATACTGCCATAAACTCAGTTAAATTGCCAACAATTGTTTTATTACAATTTTAACTACTGTAAGTCCTGCTTTTCAGCAAAGAGACTTGTAATCAAACAACATACTCTATACTTACTTAAATTCCAACACATAAGGTCAAACCTGCAGTGTACAGTGGAATTGTTATTGTTTTGCCAGGACTAGATTCACAAGCTATTGTTGTGTTGAGCTTTTGCTTTGAATATCCTTCACTGAAGCAGTTAAAACACAAATCCACCCCACTTCAAAAGGAAGCACCAACCACACTAAATTGCAATGGCATTTCAGTACTTACTGTAGCCTGTACTGTACCTCCCACACAAAAATATTTCAATGGTGACATATGGCTGCAAGAATTAGCCTTATGGAATGTAAATTTTCATGATTATTTATATACCCTAAAAAAAACACACACACACACACCCATGTTTGTTTTTCATTCCAACCGAGGACCCCATTGTATTTTCCATTGTTCAAATCCACGTACCCTAACCTTAACAATACCCCATACAATAGAATTCTTCCGAGGACGTGGTGATTCTTTAGAAATCACAACCGAGGACCTGAAATTCTTTTGTTCAAGTCCTCGGTCAGATAGAAAAACAAACGCACACAGACACACACAGTGGCATGAGAAACTAAACAAAAGCCAGGCATGACAAATTTGGGCATAAATTTACTGTATTAATTGGTTTATCAAAGAGTAAGGATCAAGTTTTGACATGTTTACAAAATATTTATCGCAAATTACTTCCAAGATGAAATCATTATCGCTTTGATTACTGCCATATTAATTATTAGCTTACAAATTCCTACTGTTGGTAGTCCAACCCTGCATGTTGTTTCAAGAAGTAACATCAAGTGAATGCTGCTTATTTCTTGTTCTAAGATTGACATCTATGATCATAACAAAGTCAACATGATATAAATGTGGACATAAATATTAAAGATTATCAACACTAAACTTACCAGGTATCTGTTACCGAATGGCTAAGAACCTACCACGAGTACATATAGTCATCAAAAATATCCTTCCTGTCATTCCTGAACTGGAATTGGGACATTGCCTCCGAGTCCTACTTAGTGATGAACTGGACTTAACCAATGACGCTTAAGCTCTTTGCAACACAAAGCTCAGAAAAATAAAATACTAATACTATACTCTACAATCCACACTACCCTGACCTTGAGTGACCTCTGTGACATTACCTCTAGCGAAACCAAGGTGTAACCTATCTTACATTATATGGGACCATATTGGCAAATCTCATGTACATTTTTCATATATTCTTTTCTTTATCTTTAAGTTACTCTTTTATCTTTCATTTCACCTTGTTCAGTGCCCTGTGCTATATTGATTCAAAATCATAGCATACTGTACTCCTACATCTGGTCACATAGCTGTCATTTTATTTAAAAAAGAAAACTGCCATCTTTGCTCCCTGATAAGCACATTTCATTATGTGATGTGAATGGTTTAACTATCATCTCTTTCTGTTTTACAATGCTATACTTTTAATACTTAATAGTTCTTTCACATTGTATACACCTGTCCACCTCTACATGCTTCATGTATGGTGAGCTTCTTTAAATTATCATATTTTATTTTGCCTTGTCACCTTTTTGTTGAAATGTCTATGTACCACATCTTACCTCCATGTACCTCCATGTACAGTCGAATTATAAATGTCATATATTACCTTCTATGCCATTTTAATATTATATACATAACCTTTCATTTTTGAATGCATTCCTCTACACATTTGTGTTGAAATTTATATAGCATTGTTTCATGTTAAGTACTAAGAAGTTTATAATAAAGATAATTTCCAAGGATAAGTAAGGACTTGGAGACACTTTATCTTTCTTCTTTATTTGGTCTTTATTTGTTACTGGTACTGGAGGACAGTGATGATGGCACAGAATGTTACTACCGATGCATGAAGGATGACTTCCAAGAAGTATGGTTTAGCTTATCAAAACCAGGATTTGACTATTCAAAAAGACCACTTTGTCTAACATGAACATGTACTTCTAAATGATGAGTTTATTTCCATGTCAACCTCCCCACCCCCCCCCTCTTATTCCATTAGTACCCCAATGGGTTAGATTTTTGTGTTGGCAGCCAATTAGCTTTCCCCTCCAATCTGTTCCATATCACCGATGCCACCTCCCACCCACCAACAAACACACACATACCCCCTCCACCCCATCCCTTTCCTGGATAGTCCCAACCTCAGCTAGCATGTTTTGATTTCCCCCTGTCCTTACAATTAAAATTAATAATCCTGATGCCCTAAGTTTGTACAAAACAAATAATCCGAGTGGTTTTTTGCTTTTCTCATATTCCACATACTTAAAAATGGTTCAAATCTCAGTTTTAACTTAACCAAAGCAAGTCAAAATTATATTCTGAACACACCAGACAGTAGAAATTGCAAGTGCTTTCCGTACCGGGAATGGTTGTCAGTCATCTAATATATCATGACTATTCATCAGAAAAGGCGTAATTTGATGACGTTGTCATTACTATACAATGAATATGCATGACCTTATGAAGCTGTCCGCCATTTTTGTTTCTAAGAATGGACCTGTTGTTTCGTACTGACAGTAGCCGTCGTAAAACATCTGTAAGTCTCCGTATTAGAACTCGGATTAAACCATAAGCAGTACCTAAATCTGTGTTGGGATTTCAAGATGCTTTTTTGCGGTTATCGAGTATGTTCACACACGGAAAGTTCAATTTTGGCCATTTTTTTTACTCGCGTGTTCACGTTTTGAAACTTGGATACACAGTGCTCGATTCGTTCGCGTTGGTCGTGACCAGCCGTAAGTGTGTAATTTCTCTTCGAAAGTTCCTTACAAGTTGATCATGTTGTTTTGTTGTGTGTGTGTGGGAGTGAAATCATCGTTATGCCACTTCTTTAATAGATATTCAGCTGTAAAGTTTTGTTGTCTACTTTTCAAATTTAGTGCTAAAATTCAAAAAAGCTTGACGTCACATATCTTGAACATAATGAGGGTCACCAGGTCAGATTACCGACTGTCAAATATACTGTTTCCAAAAGTGATTTCACCTTGGTATCACAAAACTTTAGTTAACAGTAGGACACAAATTGGTATCGGAATCGTTGCGATAGCTCAAGTATGAGGCACGAGGACATATGAAATCCATATTTCAACCAAAACAGAGTTTTTGCATACATATGACAAAGTTTTCCCTAGTTCTGGAAACTGAAAATAAGTTGGAGAGATCTCTCCCTGTAAAACTGAAACTGAGACCAAGTTATTTTTCCGAGCTCGACATGTCGCGTAGCACTGACATGTCTCGTAGCACCGACTCTCCTATTGAATTATCTGTGACTGAGCAGCATCAGGCTACATAAATAAGGATCAGTATAAGTACTTGTAGATCAATTTATATGATTAGTGACAGTATTTTCTGTGCTGAGCACCTAAGCTAAATGATACACAGTATCCATCTAACACGTGAATATATAGTCATCAACAATCCATCCTGTTTTATGTTAACAGTGTAAACATACTGATGATTTGGCTGGCACTTCAAAAGTGATTTTCAATTACAGCCAGCATGTTTTTTATAGAGTGTAACAATTAGTTTTGTTCACCTGAATTTTAATTATCACCAGGACTTTTAACAATACTTCTAATGCTCTTGCTTCTGTGACTGCTTCCAGCAGGATTCGTCATTTGATTCCTCTGTTAACGTTTGTGACTCACTGATGGAATTCATCATCGTTTGACGTTCCAACAAATGAGATGTCTGATTCATGAGACACAATTAAGAGATTGCAATTTGTACATCCTCTTGTCTCAGCTACTATCCATCATCCAAATCATGGAGGGAGTCGCATAGGTAGACATTCACACTTCAGTAATAGCTACAGTAGCTGGGGTGATTTGAGGTATGTCCTCCTAAGTGACGCATTGGGTGTCTGCATAGGTATACACTGACACTTCAGTAATAGCTACAGTAGCTGGGGGTGATTTGAGGTATGTCCTTCTAAGTGACACATTGATTGTCTACATAGGTATACACTCACACTTCAGTAATAGCTACAGTAGCTGGGGTGACTTGAGGTATGTCCTCCTAAGTGACACATTGAGTGTCTGCATAGGTATACACTCACACTTTAGTAATAGCTGTACAGTAGCTGGGGTGATTTGAGGTATGTCCTCCTACAGTAAGTGACATTTTGGAGTGTCTGCATAGGTGTACACTCACACTTCAGTACTAGTACAGTAGCTTGGGTGATTTGAGGTATGTCCTCCTAAGTGACACATGGAGAGAGTCTGCATAGGTATATATACTCACAATACAGTAATAACTGCAGTAGCTGGAGGTGAAGCATAGGTGTACACTCACACTTCAGTACTAGTACAGTAGCTTGGGTGATTTGAGGTATGTCCTCCTAAGTGACACATGGAGAGAGTCTGCATAGGTATATATACTCACAATACAGTAATAACTGCAGTAGCTGGAGGTGAAATGAGGTATGTCCTCCTAAGTGACACATGGAGAGTGTCTGCATAGGTGTACACATTCACAGTTCAGTAATAACTGCAGTAGCTGGAGGTGAATTGAGGTATGTCCTCCTAAGTGACACATGGAGAGTTTTTAACATTTCTGACCCTGATCCCATGTGACCTAAATTTCTAAATACTGCAGTATAAAAAATATTAACACAACATGACAACCAAGCTTAGCAACTACTAACTGCTGTGGATAATAAAACATTTTAACATAAATTTGCACACTAAACAATAATTCCAAATGACCACATTTTACACTTTATAGACTAAGAATTCTAGCCCCAAAATGACCAAGGAGTTCTTGCTCATTTCTTGGCAAGAACTCCAATTATAAAAAATCATGTCAGCCATATATTGCAAATATCCAGGTATTCCTAAAAATTAAAATTCATGTTCTTCCCTGCAGATTATGCGAGCATTGCCTGCACTTATCCATTGCGAAATACTTTGTAATGCTTCACCCTACGTACTGTATACTGTAGGTTTAACATTTCATATTCAGGTAAAGGAATAAGGAGACTTCAGATGTTAAAATAGATACAACAAATATATAAGCATCACAGTTTCATAAAAAGAAAAACATCTAAAAAGAATATCTAGAGTAAACATGCAAACTCTAGAAAACATCATGTTATCAGAGAATTCACTTAAATGAGAAAGTTACATGTATTTCTACATTAAGTGACATATGAATGAAGGGTAAACTGAGAAGCAACTGTAGCGGACACTGCTATTGCTGTTAAGGTGAAAGATGCTGTCATAATCAAGTGATGATTTTGGTGTTGACATGTATCAATCAGCACAGTTAAGATGAGACTGCAATGCATACAGGTCTGGGTTGCCAGTTTTTGTGTGATGTAATTGAGCCAATAAATGTCAAACTTTTAACGAGTCAGCTTGCTGTGATAATATGACAATTGACCCCTGTATATAGGTAGGGATTATGTGGTTTTGCAATTTGTTGCATGGTTTTGCAATTTGTTGCAATTGGGGGTCTCTTAGATGATCATTAGGGTGTGAAACTTGGTAAAAATTGCCAATGTTTTTACCGACACATAGTCCTACATGAAACCTTGGGTCTGACTGAACAATATGAAGCAGAAAAAAATCAATTTTTTGGGGGGGAGAATTTAACAATTTTCAGCAACTAATATTTTCAAATTGGTAGGCCATTACAAAAAAGGCAAATGGTCAACATGCTGTTTGGCCGGACCTTTTCTTTCCCTCCGGCCAAGAAAACTTGCAAAATGCCAAATTATTCATATTTGGCACTTAAAATGCCACATTGGTTACACATGTACTTTGGGAGAAGAATTTGCAGATATTGACTTGAAGATTGTATATATTGCCATGATTAACATAACTTTGCATTTGGGGACACACATTAGGAAATCAGCGTTTACAATATTCAGCTATACCTATTTTTCTGGTTTTTCTTTTACAGCAATTTATTTAGCTCTATAGGTATTCAGGCAAGTGTAACATGTAACTGTGTAACTTCAGGACTGCAATGTCATGATGAGAATATGTCTACAAGGAAAGGACTAGAAAGTATAAATTATAATATTGTAAGGTTTTAAAACCAGGACCTGAGGGCATTGTAATGCACAAAATGTTTCATCCAGATACCACACCAAATTTAAATAGTTCACAAATTAAACATCAACAGAAGGGATGATTGACTTAGCTAGTTTGCTTAACCTCAGCACACCAAAACAAATAAAGAAACAAAATGGTGTGCTCTCTGACACAAAAAAGAAGAAACTCAAAATTTTGTCAATTTGATAAAGGAGAGCAACCAAACAAAAAATCCCTGTGAACTTCTTGACAATGATGTATGATATTTAGTATAAAAATATAAAGGTATGAAATATGCCTAAAGTACTTAGTATTGTTGTGGTCACTTTATGGAATATATAAAGGAATTCTTCTCATGTATATGATTTTTTGATATAAGATGATAGTGAAACTACTAGAAACTAAAATATGCACAATTAAAACCATGTGGTTTCACTTTCTACAGTTACATCACAGGATTGCATGTGATGCATAGGCTGGTTATGCATCTCTCAGCTGACTGGGTGAAAGCAAGAGTGTCAACCTTACTCAACTGTTTATCAGGTACATGTATAGCAACGAACAATAAAATTTATTGAATCTCCACCCAATCACAGACCAGATGTAATTTCTAAATGGCACTAAATCCTGACAAATTGTTGTTGTCTGTTGTCACATCCTCTGTCATTCAACTGTCTAGTACTTAGGGTAGAGTGACCAGATGTCCTAGATTTCCAGGGAAAATCCCCAGATTGCATGTATTTAGATCACTGAAAAGAACCTTACTTGTGTAGACATTACCTGTTTGGGATAAAGTGTCAACATAGGCAACTATTGTTAGCTGCAAAGTTCACCCCCACTCACAAATAAATCCAACCTTATGTTAGAACATTGAAAATTTTGACAGGCTTTGATTGGCATTCTTTTGCATTCCCTTGTCACGGTTTTCACGCTTCAACAAATCAAATTCCAGTCTTTTTCAAGATCAAAACATGTTTCATGGTTGAATGTCAAGACTACCTTTGGGATTTAAGACAAGCTAATGTCCTAGAACTAGGTTATACTGTAAATATTACTGTCAGTAAGTAACCAACCACTTTGACATAAGTCCGGTCCAACAAGTTGTATTAAGCCATCTTGTAATTTTGCTGTTATATGCCAATGTTATGCTAGGCCTAGTAGTAGTAGCACTAGCAGTACTTAGTAAGTAGTATAGTCAGTATTGCGAATTTCGGACACCTGCGAATTTCGGACACCCCTAAGAAATACACGATTTCACCATGACAACCTACAGGAAGAGCCAAATTTCACCAAAAAGTACAAAGCTACAGTTATTTTCTCTCCAAAATGACCCGTGTGCAAGTAAATACTTACATATTTGTCAATAAAATGACGGAGATCTATGAAGTCTGTTATAATTACTGAAAGAGCAACTGCGCCACCAATTTTATCACCAGCGCCACACTGTGGGACTGTGTGTCCGAAAATTCGCAATACTCTAGCAAAGAAATACCAGTTCCACAATCACAAGAATCTTCTTGGAATACAACGTGAAAACAGTTTGCAGGAAAGAAAGTTTGGCCGTGTATCGTAATATAACACACTTCTCCCACCATATCAAGTATACTTTCACGTGATTTATACCAGAAGATATAGTTTTGGGGTGTTTTAAGGCTTAGGTGTCCGGAATTCGAAGTGTCCATGCTAGGCCTAGGCCTATGTCTAAATAAATTTAGGTTGGTGGCTAGCCTAAGATGGAAGGAAGAACAGGAAGAGTACAACTCAGCTTGAGTAAGAATCAGACTCAATAAGACTCAGCCTGAGTAAGACCAATAGTAAGCCTAGCCAAAACAAGGTCTGGGCTACACTACATTAGCCTAAACAAGTTAGGCCTAAGGGCCTAGGCTATAGGCCGACCTTCAGCATGCATGTGTTGTTTTTAGGTTTTGGTAAGCTACTGTCAGAGTGAAAGGTTACACACTAGGCAAACGTACCTTGAAACGCAGAGAGAACTTCTTCCTCTTCAAATGAGTAGCTTCGCTTCCTGTACATAACTGGCCATATCTTAGTTACGGCATGTTGTTATCTTAATGCAGAGCACAGAACACCTTCTAATGACCAGGCTCCAAAACATCCGTTGAATTTTATCCACGCCTTCACTACATACACAAAAATTTACACATCAAGTTCTGTGCTTCACAACACTCAAACAGCTGCTTTTGGAAGCCGGTCAAAAATGATGGCGATATGACAAAAAGCTTTGCAGAGCCGTAGATAAAAACATGCTCAAATCACAGAAATTTCTGTGGCTCAGATGTTTTGGTGCGAAGACAGCGGTATGTGCAGCTCAGAGCTGCACCCACTACCGTGTTGAACAATTGCAAAGTTTCATGTGTCTACGGTAGGACATCAAATGCACATCCCTTTTTTGTTTGGCCAATCAACTCATCTCGTTTTGGTTAAACACCTGGGCTTGAAATGATAAACCATGAATTCTGAGCTAAATATGTACAAAACCCTATCGAAAAACACAAAGTGTTGCAACGAAACACTCAGAGGTAACATGCAGTGGATACATTGAAAAGGTCGGGGAACCCATCTCACACCTTAAATCAAGCAAAGAGTATTTACTTTAGTTAATAATAAAATGAACCATGCATTTCTTGCAATGCCAGTTCCTGGTGTTTTCATGAGCACAAGCACTTTTATTTCATTGCCATATATCCATCCCACCGGAATCACATTCTACCCAATCTCTAAGAAGTCTGAGATTAGTTGTTTATGAACCTGGAGAGTTAATGATGACAAAATTAAAATGATTTTCTGGTGGCTGCAGATGGTTGCTTAGCAAAATTACTGAGAATATGACTGAGTCAGGTGAAACCACTTACTCTTAGCAGTTTGTATCCCCAAGATATGATTTTTTTCAAATTTTGTGATATTTTGTAATTGCAACTGGCAACAGCAGGGAGGATTATGTCATCTGGGCATTTCAGCTGGAAAATGTTTTGTTTGTGGAAATATTCTTTTTTTTTCTTCATAATTAGTCAATCATTGATCCACAGGCAGAAGAAATATTTCTACAAAATATATACACTTTGATGAGTAATTTGACAGCTAAAGCAAACAGTCCCAAACTCCCAATGTATCAGGTTTCAAGGATAAATCAACAAGAAGACTATAAAAGCCTAAAGTTTTGACGAGCATTTGCACAGATGACATCACAGACCCCCACCACTCGCCCTAACCAACTGTGATCCAATCTCCTGGAGTAGTTGAAGGTTAAGCCAGTCTCTCTTTAATATAAGTTTCACCCTGTTTGTCACCAGCAATATCCTTTGAAGCCCCAATTCTTTCATGGAATCTAGGCTAGTTACCAGCCAGGAATTAGGCAGCATACATTAGCTCTAACTGCAGTAGTGAGGTAAGTTTTGACAATGTAATTTTGCTGAAATTGATTTGACAGCAAGAGAAGTTACATTGCACATCTTAACACCGAAATTAAGCAAAGTTATATTGTGTTACACAAAAAAATACCTTCTGTCTAGTCCTCATTTTTGTTTCTTCTCTTTTGCAATAGGAAGGCAGCACAAAGCAGTAAAATATTTTCAATACAGGTATGCAACGATACTGTAAGTTACCATTTGTCAAAATCTGAGCCAAAAGAATATAGCTGAACATTATGATTACTTTCACCTTTATTTCACAAATCACATCATATTAAAGAGAGCAGTTAATGTCCAACATTGGGTCATTCTCAAATAGGTCACACAAAACAGAAAAAAAGAAGGAATATTCCAAAATTACACATCAGCAAATAGTAGCACAGACCGTACACTCAAAAATGTAACACACCACGAATGAGAGATAGCAAAACGAAGAAAAAAAATACAGACTGACTTAACTCAAAAGTTAAACTATTTCATCCAGCACTTATATAGCAATGGCTAACTCTCTAGCACTTCTCACCTCACCCATCACCCCCCCCCCCCCCCCCCCCCAGTGGCATATTGGCCACTGCTTGTTACACATATTAAACTGGATGCACATAGACTGCAAGACTTGAAGCTCAGGCAGAAAAGTTCTGGAAAGAACCTTTCTGGCAAATACCAATGTTCACCTTACAACTGCATCTTCCCTACGCCCCCCCTCCCCCATCCCCTCTTTTTAATAAAGTAGTAAGTAATGAGCAGTTATAAGCATTAATTTGTTCTGCCTTATGGGATGTCACACCTTAGTTAACCTTCATTCAAACACTTTTTATCAAGGTTTTACCAAACTTTGTCTTTGTAGACGCTGAATAATCCGAGGAATACAAACCCTGGCAAGTTTTACAATTTTTGGAAAAACCAGGCCACACATCTAGTAAAATGTGTGACCAAGTTTTTTTACCCCTCAACTTTATCGACTTTGGTTGTGCAGTTAGTTTGGTTTCTTTACATCGAGAGCTTTATTATCAAGGAGAAAGTGAATTATGCTATCTAATCTATCAGTAAATGAAAAATGGAAAACTGACTGGGTAATTTTAGACATGGACAAAAGCAAAGAAATTTAATAAATGGTTCAAATCCCATTTATAGCCATATATTTAATTGCTAATTCCCATTAAATAATTATTTAAATCCTTGAATTAGGAGATAATCTGTCATATTCATAACATTTTTAAAAGCCATTTTGCAAGTCTTGACAAATATCCTGCTTAATCAGCTGCTTCATGAACCTTGCAGACACTACCAAATATGACACGTTCTTCAATGTTGACTTTCTCCTCCTCAACTTAACAATACAGAGGATATATTTCTTAATTTCTATTCTGGTTACTTAAATTATGGCTTAGAAGAAACCCTCACTGAAATGTTGAATAAAAATATTAAAAAAAAAAAAAAAAAAAGAGTGAGAAAAGAGCAAGAAACTATAACAACTTTGGTTCAAAAGTGAACAATTCATACAAATCAATTTACCTAACCTGATTATGCATAAAAATGACTTCACAAAAAAATAGCAAAAGAACAAAAAAGGGACCTAAGGATAACAAACAAGTCGAGTAACTTTGGATGAAAAAGTTTGGTTCTGTTTTGGAATGATGACATGACAATGAGGGAGGAGGAATGATGAATAAATACAGAATATGATCTCACACTAAATACACAGATAGTAATATAATACATTCTCAAAATCCATATATATGCAGACAATGTACAAATATGCTGAAGAACCATGTCATAGTAACAAGGCTGGAGTACAGTAGTTCTTTGTTACCGTGACTAGTATAGACAGAATTTAAACTGTTTCAAGCTTGGCTTCTTGGTACCCTGTCTGCAGCTGGCAGGTATTGCTCATATAATCATTGATATATACTATGTAAAATAAGCCAAAAAGAGGAAAAAGAAATAGGAAACCTTACTAATTTAAATATTTACATATCCTTATCAGCTAGCAGGTGTGTTGTGTTATATTGTTAAATTTCCCTATCAATGCTACATTT
>KN885100.1:41191-55930 GCA_000934455.1 Apostichopus parvimensis
AAATGTATATGTGTGTGTTTGATTGAATTATGAAAAATTTTCAATTGCTAACAGTTTTATTTTATTTTGTTTTAAGTTTCATTTATATCACCTATAGTACAAAATGAAATTGTCCCAGGCAGTAAGCAAGGTAGAATCCAGCTACGTTTTCATCAACTTTGTACTTATTTGGCAGTTCACTTCAGCAGTAAATATTCACAATACAACCAAACCACCAGCATTCGCTTAATTTTCTGCTATTTAGTTTTGCACTTAATTCCTTTGTTGTCGGTTTCATTGTGTTTATGTATTCTTGGTAATAAATACAATGGCATTAAATTAAAGACATATTTTGACAAGGAACCTCTCACGGACTACTGTACAATCTTTCTTTTCATTAGATATAGTTATTTTATAATATTATAATTGCAAGCAAGAACAAGTTTGCAGCATTTGTTTACTACCGGTTTTTACTTTACTACTGTCCCCAAAACTGATCGTTTTCTGCAAAATAGAACTTAGTTTCCATTCTACCGCAGATACTCATCCACAAAAATATCCCACTATACTGTACCCATAGAGTATCGTAATTGATAACAATTTTAGATATGTCCTAAAGGGTGTAGCAACAGTTACATAAAGGGGAAGTTCATTTTCCTACATTAAGAACATCAACATTTGTGATATTTGTATCAACCAATTAACACCTAATACCCTGATTTGGCAAGAGAGACTGGTTACGCCATATAAAACAAAGACAAAGGGAAGGGAAGCCCCCTTCGGACAGCACACCAGAAAAGAACGTGGGGACAAGAATATTCAGATGATCAAACAAAGCTATGGTAAGTCACAAAACGGAAAATATGACACACAACGCTGCATCAATAAATAGAAATGATTCTTATCATCTGATACTGCTACCAGTTAACTGCCTATTATACTGCTCACATAATAAACTTAAATACAGCACATATATCATGTTCATAGACAACACACAGTGTAACAGCATTGAATGCTACAGCCTACCATTGATTCTCTATTGGCAGTGTGCAATGAAAGACACTAGTTGTTTAAATATTACAACTTCTAGTACTATCATCCTTGCTTTGACTCTTGCACAACTTCACATGTATATATATCCATGTCTATCCTGAGCAAGTAGCATGCAAAATGCATGTATGCAAACCACGACTGCTAGTCACACAGTATGCAAGTACAGTATATCCTGAGCAAGAATCATGCAAACAGCATGTATTTGAACCAGGACAGGCAGTCATCCGCTATACATGTAAACTGTGACAGACAGTCACACAATTTGCATGTATATCCTGAATGAGAATAATTTGAAATGCATGTATGCAATCCATGACAGGGAGTCATGCGCTATGCTTGCAAACAATAAATGGCAGTCACATGTATACATGCATGTCTATCCGGAGCAAACATCATGTAAAATGGCATGTATGCAATCCATGAATGGGGAGTCACACAATATGCTTTGAAATCCATGACAGCTAGTCTGTCATTCAATATGCAAACCATAGCTGGCAGTCATGCAAAATGTAAATCCTGACAATTATTCAATGCGCAGATATATCCTGACTGGTTAGCAGTAGTGACTGAGAGACAAATATACAAATGTACTTTCGATGGGAATCATTCCATATGCATGTATACTCTGAAGAGTCGTCATGGAGATTGCATGCATGCCTAACACATGTTAAATATGCATGAATGTGTCAACTGTCAGTCACTCAATATGCATGTGTAGCTTTAACTGGTCTTTACTCCACCGATTTCAGGCAGTCTCACAATACACACCTATATCCTAATTGGTAATCACTCAATATGCAATTATGTATGTTGTGAATCAGTTATCATTAAATATGCACATGCAGGCTGACTGACGGACAGTTGGATTGACTGCAATACACAATGTTGCTCGACACTCATTCACAAACATGCATTCACTTGTTGACTAGCACACAGTTGTCATGAAAACAACTTACTGGTTTTACTATAACGCCAAGACATTGTACAGAATGCTAGCTTTTCGACGCCACCGAGTAGATTCACCAGATGCATCACTATACCAAAGATTACTACCTGATATCTCGCTAGAGATGAATACCATAGTAGAGTCGGTACAAAGATAGCAAATATCACCCAGAACCCCATCACAGACCACAGGACAAACCTGTCTATAGTGGTATGTTTGCCTCGCACGTTGTTGGTCACGCCATTTTGATGGTCGTCATGGAAACATTTATCCTTCTGGTAAAATTTCTCCAGAGTCTTCTCTTTCTCCTTCCATTTTTCGATACACCAGTTCTCCAGGTCTTCGTCGGAGGTTGGGATGGTGTCTATGGAATGCCTGCGTATATGAAAGTGTACCTCGTCTGGGAAGTTACCGTACAGGGAATCTAGCTCTCCGCAGGCCGGTATTTGGCAGGGGTAACCAACGGTGACGTCATAGATAGCATCGATAAGACCCTCTGTGAAACATGAAAATTATGCAACATTGCAAACAGGTCAAGCTTCCCTTACGTTTCGACCATATTTAGGAGTATTGAAAGCCAGAGAAAAGTATAAACATGTCAAGATGGAAAAAGCATAAAACATATCCAATTCCATCAAATTCGCACCTGGGTAAAATTGGTGAAATGGTGGCGCATATAAATAACCTACTTTCAAATGCTTTCTATTTTTTTTAAGGAAAAGGAATTGGGTATTAAACATAACACAGTGACAAGTGACCATTTGAATTAATATCATTGCCCATATTCATCCACACATTCATCAAGTCTTTCTCATGTTTATCCTATATGCCTGAAATTCATGTACTTTTCAGTCAAATTTTAAGAATATCTATGGCAATCAAACATTTGCTTGGAGGAAAAAAGAAAGCCTCGATCATAAAAAAACACTGATCCCATTTTTCTCTAAACATGAAAAGTTTCAATTTTGTCAAGTTTATATTACCTTAATTTTTGTCAATTCATGCAAAAGAGCTGGTAATGCTTGAAAATGAAAACCTTCACAAAGCAAAATATCCAGCTGTGGCATGGTGACTTCTGAAGCCAAATCCAAGCATTTTTACATGTTTGTCTCACAATAGAGATAAAATTCTTGCCAACACTATCACTCCACATTCACCCATTTCATCATCGGGAGCCGTCTTAGACGACGAACCATTTTTTACTACGCTAGCGATCCATATCACAAATCACTTACTCTCTCTCATGGTCTGAGCGATGTACACAAACCCTGTGGTCCGAGGATGAAGGACATACTCAAAGGACTGCAGTCCGTTCTTTTTAGCGTATGAATGACTCTTGGACAATGATCTCTCATTCATGTCGGTGCCTGCAAAGTCACAAAATCAAAGCAAACAAAAAAATAAATTTCCTGACATGGAACATGTTACTGCCAAACCGTAAGGAGGAACAAATATACAAATAACAAATACACAGCATACATAAATATAGTTATACAAAATTTTAATTGTTATATCTGCTTCAACTCATCCAGTGGTTTGGGATGGAAGAGAAAGAATGTGGAGAACAATCCTTCCCTTTGAATCCTCCCAGATGAGGTGATTGACTTGGAAATATAAAGACCTTCATTTGTTTAACTCGTGAGTAAAAGTTACAATTTACAAAGAAAAACAAATAGCACTTCATTGAGGACTCACAAGTTAAAATAATAACAATAAAAAAAAAATAAAAAAAACAGAAGATATGATTTTTTTAACAGGTAGTTTTATTTTTATTAACTGAAGTTGTGAACTAGTCTTTCACTAGAAACCAGTCCATCTTAAAACTGGAAACAGTTTGAATTAAAGTTCCATTTGTTCAAGCTAAATGGAAAAACAATTGAAAGAATAAACCCACAATAACTACAGTACTGGAGGAAAAGGAATTTAATCAAGGTCAAATAATATGTACTTTTCTCAAATGATGACTTATTGCTCAACTTACTTAAGGTTTGCTTTGTTACGTTTATATCACAACCTGACTTTGAGGCAGATCGCTTTCTTATGCAAACATTGAATAAATTCCACAGTTAGTGTTCATTGTGCATTGTATTGTAGTGTAGTGTTTTGCTTTACAATATGCAGTAACAACTGCCATTTTCTGTTAAGGTTGACCACAAAAGACTGGCCTAGCATTGATTACATGTTGTTTCGATACCAATTTGATTCATTTCTGCAATTTAGTTCTATTGTTACTCAATGATGCAATGCTTTTTATAATGTCCCTTAATATACAACTACACAGTAGACACTGCTTTGTGGAGCAAGTTATATCAAGGAAGTTTTTGATATAATTTGTCCAATTGTTCCAAGCCCCCCCCCCCAGCCCCCTCTCTCCAATTCCAGATCCTCACCTCTTTCTGTGCCACATCTTTTCTACTAACATTCTTTGCTACTCTTTAAAATTCAAATATTAGAGAGTTTTGAGGTTACTGAACAATATAAATTATCTTTGATCCCTGCCTTCCTTATTCGTTTAAAGTATCCAACATACAAGACCCATTCTTCATATGGTGGGCTCCAAGCAATTTTAACACTTTGTAAATGATAAATGTAGCAACATAAATCATGATTTTTAAGAATGACATATTGATAGACCTTTATCATACATCCACCTGTTTAAATCTACAAACCATGTGTGAGGCTTCACATGACTCCCCCCCCCCCTCTATGGACATCCTGTTTACAACATTGTCATCCGTCAACATCTGTTGACCTCATGTGACAAATAACTTAAAATGTGAAATTCAATGCTACATTGACAAAAGGTCAGTATATTTGGGATACAACTTCAGAAAAGTATTCCAGTAACTCTGTGACCATAAATCTGCAATCACTAAATTTAATACGAATGTAATATAAAGTTTTCTACACTTGATCACAGGGTGCTCTATGTTAATAATGGCAAATTAAAAACAAAAACATATGGTACTAAATTATTGGCAACTCTCTTTGTCACGGTATTAGTACGCAAGTCTGCAGCTTTCAACTTGTTTTCAACAAATAACAACCAACTTCAGCTTACCTTCTGGAAAAATTAAAATTTGAGCTTTGTATTTAAGTTGCTGAAAGTAATCCAACATCATCTTAAGATACGGCTGGTCAACCTCCCACTTTCTGGCCAGGAATACATACATGGCAATCTGCATTGCCCAACCTGTGGAAAAAGACAGAAAAAACTAGCTGTTAAGATGCGAATCATTACTTTCTTTAATAACAACCATCATAATACACATGCGTGGGACAATGGCTTATTACACTGTACATGGGGTGGTTATCCAATATACATGGAAAAATCTCCCCCCCCCCCTTACTTTGGCAGGCCAGGGGTTGAACCAACAACCTCCAAGATGCTAGGTTGCATTGCTTCTAATACCACAGCCTCTATCCAAGGGACAATAGCATTCGACCATAGCTGGCATAACATGCATGAAAGCTGCAGTTTGAGTTGGATTTTAACAGAGTATCATTCCAGCCAAAAATATGTTTAGTTTATTAATAAATTGGAAACCACCATCAATTTCATTTAGGGATCTATGCCATTAACACCATTTGGTTGCTCAACTATCGCGTTACTAATGATACAACCCGGCACAGAAAATTCTTCTCCCAATAATTTTATGGAATGTGTGATTGTTTTATTGCCAAAAAATTAGAATGTTGGACCCATTTCACATCTTCTGATGCAAATTTGACAAAGAAAGAGAGCTGCTTTAAAGTGCCTTATCTTTTCAACAACCATCAAGCTTTACAAGAGTATGGAAACTTTAATTCAAGAGGGAGCTGTAATTTTAATTTCATTACGACTTTGCAAGTTCACTACTAGTACAAACTCGTTAACAGAATTTGTTTCCAAATGACTGACTCCTTGTTCCTATCAAAAACCTGATGTGAAAGACATCATGGTGATGCACCTGTTGATGCCAATTAGTGCAATAATTCACAGCAATATTTCAATTATCAGGATACTTTAAAAAAAATCAGCCAGGCAGAGATCGGTATACACTTTTTATTCCATCTAAAAGAAGCGGAATGATGGGTTTTTAAATCTTACAGCCTGACCATGCTGCTATTGAATCCAAACCCATGGGGATGAGGAATAGTAGATATTTTTCATGAGGATAGTTTCACCCCTCTTCCCCATTTGGCCTACTTTTTGTTTGCTATAAAGTCAAACCTTTCAGCAGAGGCAAACTTTTAGCCTTTAAGCCAGGGGTTCCCTAACTGGGGTGCATGAACCCCCAGGGGGTGCGTGAGTCCATCCCAGGGGGTTCGTGAGACGCTTCTGAAAGTCAAAACTAGAGTACTTTTTGTTGAACTAAAATCTGATATATCATATAATTTAGTAATGTACAAAAGTCGTTCCTATCGACAAACTCTTTTCGCGTTCCATACGTATATGTTGCCATAGTAGTAACGTACATTGCATATGATAAATAATTGAATTATGAAACAGACACAGGCCACATGACTTTGGTGAAGTTGGTGTACGCATGACAGTACAATATTACACTATGAGCTTGATCTTTTACGAAGCACTGTTATGCGTATTATAGTATAATAATGACTCAGATCGTGTCTCGAAAAGTTGGGGGTTCGTGGACAACTCTGACATCCACAGGGGGTTTGTGGGGGGGTAAAGTTAGGAAACTCTGCTTTAAGCAGTCTTGCAAACCCTTCATGAACAACACAATCAACCTCTTCCCTACCAGATTTAAGTTTTCACTTTCCAACGATGAATGTGTTATTTATTCCTAAAAGTGGAAAGGAAAAATAACAGAAAGAGCGGAATTTTGATGCACTGTCATAAATCTGGGATAATTTCTACAAACAGACAAACTTATAAGTCAGACTTACCAAAGCCAGGGACCCATTTTAAAGATCTTTTGAGGATAATTTTTTCACTTTTAACGGAACTCTGTTGCCAGAATACTTCCCAGAAGAATAGCCAATCGATGGTAGTCCTGTGGTTCATCATGATAAGGGAACTTTCATTTACTTTCAGTTTATCTCCAGTGATGAAGAATTTCACATCAAACATCAGCTCTGTGACAAAAACAGGATGCAAAAGAAGAAAAACAATTGTTTGAAAATGAAAACTGAAATGAGCCATACAAATAAAGTACCTCATTGTTTTAAGATTTACGAGAGAGAATGCATTTATTAGACAGGAAGCTATCAGCTGGGGTATGCATCTGTAGAGGCTATTAATGATACAAAAGGGAAATTGCTCTTTAACACTTTCAAGTTGGCCTGTGAAAGTCAATTTCATCATCTGACATGGTACAAAACATCTGGGCCAGTATGATTTTAAATCTGATATTCCCACACTAGCAGTGTCATGTAATAAGCTGTCGTTGTTACTGTGTGCAAAGTATAGCAAGTTGAAAGATACAGTGGGACTAATAGATACAGTCAATGACTGTGAATTACAAGTAACTGTGATGGGGTTTATGAATATTCATGATATCACAACATGTATTGACAGAAGATGAGTGCTACAAGTGGCGAAGGACACTATTGTGATATTTAGCACACACCTACTACTGTACTTTAAGAATTGAATGGGATCATTTTTAGATTTTCTGATTTCATAATGAAATGGAAAGAATAAGGTTTTAGGACACTCTCAACTGTTATTTATATTAACCACAAAAGAACCAAAGTGTAGACTTGAACTAAGACAACGGTAAGTTCCACTCCTTATTAATAATTCATCCATAAAAGCCTCAGCACGCATCTCGATCTAGAGAATATTTTTTAGGCGCATTTGCGTCATAATTAATCACACAATCTTGACAATTTTGCTATTTTGCCAAAAGTTTGGCCCATTTACAGATATCAAGCTTTTGAAAATGTCAAGAAATAAGAATCCCTTGTTGGGTGTACAAAAATTGTCAACCAACACTTTATTCGGAAGCATTTGCTGGCGAATGTTTTGACCTCAATAAATGATATTGGAATACAATGTTGCCTACACAGTAAACAACTTTTCTCTGGACACAGTATAGTAAAAATATTCAACTGCCAGTGAAGCAATGAATTGATTGAAGGCATTTATGAAATGTGTCCTGCAAGGTGCCCTCTATGCTACTGCAACATTATTGGATAGGGAAAGAAAAGACAATTACATAACGTTGCTGGTACGGTGATAGCGTAAAAGAAACTAGCCTGGCGTACTGCCCTATGTACAGAAAGGTCACGACATATATGCCAGTGCATGTGCCCCATTAATATTTTGAACTCAACCAAAACAATGAAACATACAAGACACAATGCATTTGTTTCAATTTTTCATTCGCTTGATCTCTGCAAATGGACCATAAAAAGTACATCATCATGATTGTGTGATAATTTACTACACAACAGTACCGAAGACTACTTCAGGGTGAGGGATCGCTTAGTTCGTAGTTATAATGGAGTTCTTAATGAGGCTTTAAGCTCCTCTACTTAACAAAACATGTTGGCATAATGCATGAAGTGATCTGCACACTGGGTTTCTTTGATTTATGTGAAACATATTATGATGGTGTAATGTGACACAAGGATATCCATTAGTCTAGATTTGATGTCATTCATAGCACCACACTGTAACTGATCATATTTCGAGGCATCCCGTGCTGGCTTTACATTGATCCTTTGTACGTTATTATTACATGGAATTCTACAGCAGTACCTTCATTGCAGACTTCCAAGATATAATCAATGCTATTAACCTGTGTTAATCATAATGTGCTGCCTGTTTTAGTTTTCAACCATGATACTCCCATGACCATACCATAACATTAATAAGAGGAATCATTTTCTATTTCCATTTCAATATACAATACACATAAACTGGTTATTATTAAAAAAACTGTGTAAATTCCGTTCAGGATGACTTTTGACGATGCATACTAAAGTGAAAATTATCAATATCCTTACTTGGCATAATTTTAGTAGAAAGTCCCATTTCCAGATCTATAGATATTAAAACTGTATACTTTTGCTTGCAAAGAAACTTCATTCTTTTCTCTTTTCTCTAAAAGTGCATCTTGATCATTTTATAACCTTCTCAATGTGTCTAATGACAAATTTGTGAAGGAACTAAGAAAGAATTATAATGTACTTTCCCTTTATATCTGTAACCAATTTGGGTGTATCTTTACTGAAAGATATCAATGATATTAAGGATTCAATTCCAAATTCCTGAAACATCAAACTACAGAATGGCCGTCTAAAACACAAATATACCGGTACAAAGTTTAATATTTGTATTGTTTTCCTGCTATCAAAATCTAGCAATTTGTCTCTTCAGTGCCACATGCTAGGTTCAGTTAAATTATTCTGTATATATGAGCCACCTGCCAGCAGATGTTGAAGATGGAATAAATATGATGGTATCCTATTATTATTACAATATTTACTTAACAAGGGTTGCAATCATGAGTACCATTGGAAGTTACTTCCTGATAGCTCTTCAACCTTATAGCTCTTTGTCTTGGGAATAGTGGCATGGTAACAGTTTCAATTACAGAATAGATAGGTGATCTACTTGGATGTCTTTAAGTTGGTTTTAAAAACTTCTTTATTGGCATTAAATTGGTAAAAGATTGATGGTTTTCATATTAAAAATTACGGAACAATTTCTTTAGCTTGAGACTTCGAAATAATGAAGAGGACAGACAAATTTAAATTCATTCCCGTTTTGTTTGCGATTGATACTAATATAGTGTAGGATTCTTTAACTACTACTAAGCATTAAATTTGGTCCAAACTACTACCAAAGCTTCTTTACTGTGTTCCCTGGCTATCTAAGAATAATATTCTGTAACTTGCAGATTTTGACTAGTGAATATTAAGCACAAACAATTGTTTTAACTGTTTGGGAGCATAATTTAAGACATAATGGCTTCAATAACTGAATACACTGGTACCAAACCACATCCTAAAGGTGTAATGGAGACTGAAACCAACAAGAAATCCATGTGAAGTAAGCAATCGCCCATCTGTGACATTTTGACTGATGTCATACAAAAGATCAGATTTACTAATCTAGGACAGAAATTATTTCCAGTTTTCATATCAGCAAGAGGTGTGATCAAGATAACGAAGAGCATATTGGCATGTTCTACTATAAGACCCTCACTAAGGTTGTTATGGTTTGTCATAAATATTGATAAAATATGAATAAAACTGAGTACAGCTGCATTCTGACTATTGATTTAAATGTATGAGGCAGTACTCTGTATTTCACTTTACCATGTTTCATTTTCCTCAGAGCTATATTGAGTCATTTGAAGAGATGTACTTCCCTAATACTCGTCAACACAGAGCTGACATAGAGGACTATTTATCCTCTAAGCCACTTAGTGGCGTCGAGGACACAGGTCAGGCCCCTAGAAAACTATGTCACGAGTCGCCTTCATGGAGTGTTCATTTTTACCCAGGTATATAATGAGAATGGGAATAAATTCACTATGCAAGGTAAATTGTCTCCCCATTGTACTACTATTAACATACTTGCCTATGTACAGTCTGTTGAAAGAGCACATACAGTACAACTAAGGAACATAGGATATTGCGCTCCGACACCATTTATAGCAAAATAAAGAACACTTACCTGTACACATAAGTTTATATGTAGAGAAGAGGACAAGCAAGAGAGGGGCAAAGTAAATACTTATCATTATATACCGTATGAGATGACTGTTATATGCTACACAAATGCTACTACAAATATCATGAGTTGTCCCTAGGAGCAGGATCTCACACCAGTATTTAATAATGTAAAGCTGATACATCTCTGAACTTTTACTAAGGTTTCTAAATATTTAAGGACGTATTAAATCACTGTTTATAGTGCACTGAACAGTTGAGCACACTAAAAGCCAATGAGAACTGCTACTAAACAGTACTAATTTGGCTAAAGTCAACTTCATTGCCAGTAGTCATTGCCCTGATTTTCCCTTTGATTTTGTAATACAACATGTGGAAGTGAAAGATAATCATTTCAAATAGGAAAATTATCATTGCAGGAAGGAGGATGTGCTCCATTGAGGTGAAGGTACACGAGAGTGCAAGTTGCGCATCGCTTTTTATTTACTGTATGTGTGCACGTAATGGTACCACACCATGTAACCTTGCTGTTGGCTATTTTTGTGAAAACCATCAGAACATTGTAACTTGTGGTTTGAGATATGACAGCATTACATAAAGTACTTATGACATTACTACAATGGTGATTCCAAACTCAACAAATTTATTCACGTACCTAGATCCATAGGGGGGAAAATTACCATAAACATTACATTCTAACGCAATACAGTATTCCATACAATACCACAGGCTTCTGGTTGTAGATAACGACTAGGCAAATACCAAAGATCAACTTCAATGGGCAACTCACCTATTAAACCCTGTGTATGAAGAGATAAAAGAAAAATGGAATCTCATAGTCAATTGTATAACATGTCATCGTGTTTACTTTCATCAGATCTAAGGATGTGTGTAGCTAGATAGCACACAATACAACCCTTCCAAAACACTCAGGCAGATCTGTAAGTTCTTTATCATTCATGACTATTCTCTTTTTTACCCGTCTAAACAAAATTGTTCTTATCTGGCAATGGTGATGGTAGGGTAATTATCATATAGAAACCAAACGTAAGTGTCCCTTCCAAAGTATTTCTAGTTCTGCATGGCTTGAAATTCTGGCTAATTTTCTTGGTGCATAATGCCTGAATTAAGCAGGTCAAAATGATTATAACTTAATATCTAGAGAGAGGCATCCATCACTTAGACTATACAAAAAATGTGCAACCTACTCATGTTCATTATGAGCTTTTTACAGAACATCAACAAAGCTGTAATGATCTAGTAAAAAGTATATTCAGACTCAGAGCTGTACCACAACACCCCAATCACACAACACCTGAATCACACAACACCCGACACAATACACCAACCACGCAATATTCCCAACCACACAACACCCTCAACCACACAACATTTTCAAAAACAACAACCACAACATTCTCAACCGAACAACATCCCAACCATTATCAGTCTTGTAATGAATACACTAATGTTACTGTAGATTGGATCCATGATAGTATGTACACATTATAGTGTTACCAGCTTCATGTCAGGGGAAAGTATGTGCAACAATAGCTTGCCGTACATGCTTAAGAATGAGATAAATGGAGATCAGTAGCACCATTCAGCTACTTAACTTCCATTAATCTCAGAATAGTTGTATTGTATTAGATTAACAGTCTATTTCTGGTGCATTATGTTGAGGACAAAGTGAGCAAAATTTTGCAAAAATTCCAGGACACATATGAGAGGGAGTCACTACTCTACTCCTAAGCAGGAGTCATGACTCAGAGTTGGTGTCAAGTTACTTAACCAAGCAAAATCTGAACATAAAGGGCTTTCCAATCTTGAGAGCCTTGGAGAAAAGATTATATGAGAACTTGACTTAACAGGTGCCTTCAGTGATGCACACAGTATCACTTGTCATACTTTCACCAACATTCAGTATATAACTAAGATTCCTAGTATATCCATTTCCCATGCTTCTGATACAAGTAACTTGTATGAAAGTTGATGCACAGTTTCAGAGAATGTTAACATACATTCTTGTTTAAAAGTGCAAATACTCACCACTGGAAGTATCAGCCAAAGTCCCATCAGGTTATCCATAATTTTGCGATATGTGCAAGGGTACAGGACCATTAATGGTAGTAGGGGGGCCATGATGAGTACAACGCCAATACTGGCAGTTAAGAACAGAATCATGAGGTAGAGGAAACCTCCAAATGTATTCCTGAATATATGTGGCATTTTCTGTTGACAGAAATAGGAAGTTGTTTACAATATTTACTTAACTTGAGTTGACACTATAATAATCTGTGCATGACTTCATGTAAACATGTGAATAGCAAATTGATAGTTGTGATTATGTAGGAGGGACATGATCACTGTGTTTGTTAAGGACTCTACCATGTAAAGTAGAAATGATTAAATGTAGAAATATTTCTATCTGTAATTTAAGCTAACTGCACTGGATACACAATATAAAGAAATTATCTACAGCTCAGGAAAATGCTTTGTTCAAAGGGAAGGCATCATAAAACTTAGGTACAACAATATTTAGGGGTGGGGGAGGGGGTGGTGCTGGGCAAAAGCATGATTTGATTAATACCAAGACCATTAACAGTAAAGAAATTAAACTATTGTCAGGTGACAACTCAGTAAAAATGTAAACCACCTTACTCAAGGCAAGAAATTGCTGGCAATAATTGGATGACTGAATTTTCAGCCAGTCACAGAAATATTTTCTATATTGTGAGTCACATATTTGTTTTGATTCGTGAAATTTATGCCACTACTACAGCCAACAGGTGCACCCAACATATATGGCCTACATAAAAGAAAAGGCAAGATCTCAGGGTACCTACCTCAGTAGTATGTCAACTGCAATGTTCGGTGACCATATTTACCAATTACTTACTTATGGCCAAGTCTGCATTAATAATAATAACTAGTCTTATACACGCAGAATCCTAAAAAGTTGTTCAATGTGCTTTACGGGTGCTGAATGTGCAAAAAATAATAGAGTAGAGAGATTTTTTTTTTTAAGACAGCGCTTGAATTGAATAATATAATCTAAAGACCTAATTTCAACTGGGAGGGAGTTACCATAAACGTGGTGCAACATTCAGAAAGCTACGGTCACCCAAATATCTTGTACGTGACATTGGAACCTAAAGTTGAAATTGACAATACCAACGTAATCAGCCTGAACAACATAAATGCACCGCAATGATATTGCAATTTGCTTGCCAAGTAAAACAGATATGGTTGTTATTACTTTGTGCAATCCTGCCACTGAGCATCCTTATATTTTTATAAAGGCGATTATTTGATAGTTAGGCGTAAGATTTGGCTTATCCAACCATTTAAATATGTAAACATCAACTTCTTATTGTTTTTGGAAATATTGAATGAAATGTGTTTCTTCTTTCTGTATTTGCATTTCCTTTTTGTTCCATTTCTTTAACGAAGTGATTATTCGCAGGGCAGCCCGGCCAATAACATACACAGACACCTTATTCGCAGGGCTGTGACGATTTTGAAAATAGGTTTATTATTGGCTTTCAATGACATCATTTTTGATGTGACTTCATTCATTTGACCTCAAACCCGAAGTTCTTTCAGAATCAGATTCACCGTCATTGCCGGTGTTTTTATGGAGAAATGTTCCTGCTACATTTTAAATGTCATGAATTATTAGAAAAATATTGTTTTTGAACCGACTGACATAAGAAGAACTTAATTGCATTTGCACATTAAATTTACGATTCAGCCCTATAGGGGCCTAGGCCCTAAGTCTGTAAGTTCTAACGTAGGTAACCTAGCCTAAACTACATGTCGCAAGCGTTACTGTTGGGCTAGGCTAAATGGACTAACCAATGGTTTGCCACTGCCTAGGCATGCGGTTAGGTGTAGGCAGTGATTAAGAATATGAAAGGATGGAACAGTTGGCCCCAAGAAACTGGCTCATTAGGAAATTTCTCGGGTCCCCATACTGATATCAATTTCAAAATGTGTATGAGGCAAAAGCCAGTTTCAGGGACATCAAATATCATATGTTAAGGGTCCCAGATTTATGAGATGCAAAAAGGGCTCTGAAAAGTCAATTTTGGGGTCCTCAATTATGCCAATCTTTATGGCCCCAT
>KN885100.1:65928-90010 GCA_000934455.1 Apostichopus parvimensis
CCATTTACAGCTTGGAACAGGTGAATAATTTACGAGAAATCCAGGCGATGCGTAGACTCAGCCCTCATGCAAATATACTGCAGCTGGTTGAAGTTGTATTGTAAGTGAAAGTATTCATGCTTGAAAGCAATCTTTAGTAAATGTTCATTTCTTTTAATCCTCTGGCATCTCTCATCTGTATCGTCGAAAATGGTTTGTAAGAAATTGCAGGTTACATTAAGGTTTTTAGGACTACTGCAGTTGACAGATGGCGACAACAGGCATTATTTTCCTGTTCTATATAAGATTGAGATTTATAAACTCATTGAGAGTTCAATGATTTTTATTTTAGGTCTTCAGAATGATAGATTAACTCATTAGGGATTCAATGATGATATTTATATTGGAGGTTTTTAATTTCCTTCCTTTCCCAGTTTGACTTCCCTGTGTTTATTTTCTCTCAGTTTCATTACTGTCCTCAGTTTCTAATATCTGTTCAATTAATTTGTTTAAGGTTAAATGAGTCAGCAGTGTGATTAAGACAATTATTGTCAGGCTGAGCAATTTCATTTCAGGACAACATGAGGTTTGTTTGTAAAGTTAGTTGTCGATCGATCGCTATAAAGCGGCCTTGAGAGCACCTTGAATTTGCCTCAACCTGACAGAATGTCCTCCCCCCCCACCTTCCTCTCCCTTAAATGTTTCGTGCCCGGCAAACTTCGAATTCCTGGCTACGGGCCAGCAGGTCTCACGTATAAACTGTAGGAAAACTTGGGATAATATGAAATAATGGAATTTATCCATATCCAACAGTATGTGATTTATTTCTCCATCTCAGCTGAATTTATACATAAGTCCCTCCAATGAACTTTGCCTAGTGCTGTAGTTATATTAAAATTATAATTGAAAATGTTTACAAATATTGCTGTGTTAAATTTATGGAGTAACATATGATTAGAAATATGAGGGAAAATATGTCACATGTATTTAATGAGCATTTTGATAGAAAAATAACCTAATCTTAATTTACTCTGATTTTTATTTGCCAGTGAAAAGAAGTCTGGACATTTATCGTTAGTGTGTGAATTAATGGAGATGAATATTTATGAAGTTATAAGAGGTAAGTTTAGAATTTTTTACTCCCATCTTGATTAATTTCATTGAATGTTGTTCCATACCCTTGTCATATTGGTGTCATTGTTTTGTTATTGCTCAGACATTCGTTAATGTTCAAATAATTTAAATGTTTTCAAAGCAGACCTGTCAACCTGTTTGACCCCAAAATAGGGAGAATATCATTTTTCAGGGCCAAAAAATAGGGAGAACAAGGGAAAAATAGGGAAGTTGGTAATTTTCAACTGATTTTCAAATGATATAAATACTCCTAAATAAGTAAGTCTACTTATGCAATACAGTGAGAGAATCATCCAATCAGTGTTTCTTGTTGTAGTTTACAGCAGCTTGCTTTGCTTTCTACAGGGTTTCTTTAGTAGGATTCCATTTGAAACAGGGAACAGTGGACTCTGGACTGTGACTTCATGGCTAGTATGCTAGATAGAGTCCCATCAAGCTTGAGACTTGACCGACTGTCTGTCTTGTTCTTGCGAACTACACTGAATAGCCTTTCCTGTTCAGCGTTACTGTGGGGAATTACTATGCATAGGACTAATTGTTGGCTATTTTCAGAAATGTCGCAAGTGATGAAACATTAAAAAACCGGGAGAATAGAATATGAAACGGGGAGGCCGGGAGATTCGGGTAAAAACCGGGAGTCTCCCGGTAAAACCGGGAGAGTTAACGGGTCTGCAGTATATGCCACTGTTGTACAGTAGCTTGTGGGGCAGATTTTATGGCACTGCTTGTGTGGACAGATATTGCTTATACAGTATATGCCACTGTTGTATCTATAGTAGCTCAATTGTGTAGGCAGATTTTGCTTATACAGTATATGCCACTGTTGTATAGTAGCTTGTGTGGGCAGATTTTGCTTGTATACAGTATGTATCTATTTAAAATCATAAGTTTAAAAAACAAGTGAGAATTGTTCATATGTGATGATATATAACTTGGAAGTGCACATGTCCCACTTTCATGATTTTGCATGCCATCTCCACTTCTGTGTATTCATCGACTAAAACGAAAAGGTCGTACATCACCAATAATATCTCCTTCTCGGCCTAAAAGTAAGCACGCTCATTGGTTGTGATAAACACCATGTAACGTATTGATCGCATGCATCCTTGGCAGATGTTTATTCTGATAGTTCTTAGATCTTTATTGCATTTATGATGTAAAAGAGCTCACCCTCAGGGTCGATTAGAAATAATCAAAAGATGAAATCCTCAAGGCCTTGCTGCCTCTGCTCGTCGTGACTCGCCATTGATTGTCGTGATTGTATCTTTTGTTGGAACAGAGAAATTGTTCAAGAAAGTGCAATATCTTCTATTTCCTACTATGCCGTATTCATTGCACTTCTAAAAGATGTCATGTTACCTTATGTTCGCCCTGACCTACATGAAAACGATGTGGAATGTGAAATTGTCATTATGTTTCAGTGACTTCTGTTTAAACCTGAATCAGTTTTGATCTGCACAATTGTGGTATCGGAATTTGAAAGCTGAAGAATAAACGGATGACTGTGGCATACATAGAAGTACATTAGTAAAGTATATCTTCTATGGACATTTAGCATTGGCCTATACTGAGTAATTGCTTCCAATCATAAGGTCCCCGGTTCGAGTCACTCCAAGATTAATATATGTCGTCCAGTAACAGAGTTGTTGACAATTCATAATCATGGATGTTAAATATGAATGTAAGAGACTGACTTCGGTCAGCTTGCGGCTTTGATAAGCCAATGAGGCTTCTTCGTCAGTTCCTGCTTGCAGGAGGATCTAAAAATACATACATACATACATTGCCATGCATTGCACATGTATAGAAGTTCTTGAGACACAATCTTTAAAAGTGATTGTGGTGTTTGAAAAAACTTGATCTCAAAATGCTTAACATGCTCCATTTGCTTGAAAAAAAAAACAATGAGATTGCAAGAACAATGTAGCTACTTCTTTTGGTAAAATTGATCTCCCCCCCCCCCCCCCCTCGCTTGAACTTAGTCCAAAAGTTCTGAATAGTTCTAGCAATCATGACATTCAGAAAACTTTCCCGTTCGCTCCAAGAGTACAGTCTTCGTACTCAGAGGCCTGTATTTTCTTCTTTGTCAGAGAATTTGATTGCCAATACGGTGGGGTGAAGCTTTAAAATATGACTTAAGGGCTAGTTCACACAGAGAACAACTACCTTTAAGATGTGGTTTATGGTCCTTGTGTCTGAATTTAATCTCTAATTAATCGGGTCTCACAGAGTGGGCATTTGAGTATTTCACAGCTCTAGCATTTCCAGTTAACTTTTGTAAACTATACCATCCGTGATAGATACTTTTGTATGTCCTCACACATATGCACCATTGCCCAATTTGTACTCGGAATTGACCCTGGATCCATCGCTTCAACCGCCCCCTTCCCCCGCACCTCTTTATTCTCTACTGATGCGCACACTTCCACATTGCTTTTCGACAATCTCGCCAAATTTTAAGGAATGCCATCATCACTCTTGAGGATATTAACTGCCAATTGCCTTAATTGTATCATGCCAAATTGATGTGTAATGTTAGTAAAGTAGTTCCAAATCTGTGTACATTTCTTGTACATTGGAATGTAAACCAAATTTGTTTGTCTTTAGTAAGCAGATTATGCAGGGATGTTAGGGCCACCATAGCAACAAAGGGACTCCTACTAATATTTAAACAGACCTCTTCAGTTGAAATGGAGATTTAAGTTACTCAACCACTCCTGGAGGTTTTCATCACCTAGCTACCTTATCTCTTTTGGCTCTTAGTTTGGAATATAATCATTTCATCAAATTTGTCCACTATTTTCTTTTTTTGAGAGTGAAGGACCTTTGGGTGTGGGGGGGGGGGTAGCAGATGGATGGACGAACTCTCTTGGAAAAGTAGCTTCATGATTAAGATGATATTTTTCAAGAAACTTGTTAGTAAGTGATTACCTTTTTAATATTATATTGAACATTACCCCGGGTGCAGCTCTTTTTGTGTTGATGTTTGCATATTGTGAATGTTCTGCTATCCGTTTGTGCTTTAACAGTGTAAGAAAGAGCTATATCATCAATTCCACTATTTTAGCAATTAGTTGGAGAGCATTGTTTGCATTGCTTTGACATCATGTTGCTAGGTTACTGTTTCTTGGAAAGGAATTAGATCAGAGTAGTAATCAACTTCCTGGATAAAAGGGTTTCACATACAGTATATATCTCAGTAAAAATAGCAGCCGTTATTGCTTTTGCTTAATTGTCGAAATGCTATCCCTTCGCTCTTAGTTACTTTCCGCCCTTTCCCCCCGCGTTAGCGCATGTAAGATGAATGAAAATGTTGCCTATTATTCGTTATTGAATTGAGAACTCTAATGAATGGATAGAAAAGTAATTAAAAATTGTCATTTACAGTATGAATAAGATGTGTGACGTCCACAAGGTCTAAATTTCAACAAAGTAGATTTAAAACTCATGATATGCTAAGAGATTTCACTCATGGTTGTGAAAGATTCTACCTGGGTTGGGAAAACTGGAGATCATTTGCAGATTGCCTTAAATTCATAGTTAAGTAATATTTAATAAATTAAAAGCAATTTGATCATGGGTAAAATGGCACTCGTGATGTACGTATGAGACTAAACTGCCATTTTCATGGTTTTGTGAGCTAGGCATCTGTGTGTCATCTGTTTGTGTCATCGGCACATACTGTACCCCTAAAAATTAATAAATAAATCATACATTAAAGGTTCAATTTCAATTTTTTGATTCCAGTATAAATTACAAAATCTATAAATAGGACACATAATAATGATACATAAAAGACGTAAATATGTACAATCATGAAAGCATAAGAAAATAAGAAATAAGATGGAGGATTAGAAGGTTGAAAGATTAAAAGGATTATAACAGAGATTCCAGAACCCATTTTGAATATCGGAGTAGTCTGATGATGTAACAGTGAATCTTTCAGAACAAGAGTTATTACCGGTGAATTTCTGTCAGTACTAAGTATTTATGCTGACATAATTCTGTCATATCTGCACTAAGCATATATACAGCCCTGTCGCCCATGCTCATGCTCGGGCTTGTAGGAGCTGACAATAGTTGGCATTCACTTGAATAGTGTGCACACAGTAATAGACTTAATGCATAATACATAGTAGTAGGTCTCAGGATATTGATTTTTTATCTTCCCAGCATCTTGTAGACTGTTGTTGCAGCTGTCAATATCTGCCTCTTTTTGATTTGCTTAATATCATATAATGATTCTTTTGTATATGATCATGTTAATCCAAACTGAAATTTATAACAAAGTAATTTTGTATTGTATATCAGACTACTATCTAACCTAGCTATAGTTGTAGACTTGTGTAGTCTGTTTTGTATCTTAATAGTTAATATCAGATTTTTGGAAAAATGTCACGATTTGATTTCAGTCGCCCTATATAACCTCTATGCAGAGCAAGAAACTGTACTGTACTATGCATGCAGCAATGTAACACTGAGTTATACCCCTCTTGAGATGTGTCAGGAGCCAAATTGGAAACACTGTCAAACATGTCTTTATGACCTTACATTGTGGTATATATAGCAAGGTGAATGCAGCTAATACTTTACTGGCTACTGTTTTATTAAGTTGTTCAGTACATACATACATGTGTGGCATTCTATATAAGAAATATATAAAACACTGTTAAAATTTGCCATTGACTCTGTATGTATTTATTATGAGAGTGTTTGAAGCTGAATTCTACGTTTATTACCTGTATGTGCCCGAAGCATTTATATCAAATAATTCATATGCTTTACAATCTTAGCAATGCCCCAGTTTGTAATGTGCTTACACCTAATTGAATTGTACACGAATAAACTCTACACAGAGAAGGTAATTTAGGGAGGTCATCGTAGAACTAGTAGCGAAGGTGTTCTGTTTCTCAATTACTTTGACTGGTGAATTGATACTGCACAAATTGAGTGTAATGAAGTATATTCATTCAAGGTCATATTACTCTATTAGATTACTTTAATCTTACGTTTATTTTATACTTCATTTGAATCAGAGCTAAACACGCGTTGGCCATATTCAGTTCCTGTCCTCTACTCAAGGCTCAGTGGTAACATCTAGGCATTAAATTAATCACAGGAGAGGAAACAAATTAATGAACAGTAATAATATAGACCTATAAAAGCAAATTCGAATGTGAGTTAAACCATGGAGCTATTAATGAATGATTTCGTTCATAGCTCCATGGTTAAACAAAGTGACTTGAACTTATTGTGTTCTCTTGGAGTATCACCAAGGTGAAATTGTTTATAATTGGAAGAAATAGCAGGTTTATGCTTGCTAAGGTGTAAACATGGAGTTATTAATGTTAATAGCTCCATGGTGTAATCAACTGACATACACTGTCCCTGAACTTGACACCATTTTTTCTTCATGGTTTTCCTTTCCAGATTCCACTTTGTCTGTAAAATCCAATGGGTACTTCACTGATCAGTATAAACCTCACCAATAATATCTCCTCACATTAAATGCATGCTTGCTCTTCTCTCTAATCAAGGGCACATGTATGCAGGTCCAGGAGCCCTTTCTGAGTGTTTTTTTTACTGTTCTCTCTCTATGATGGGATCATTCTTGTATACTGCCCTCTGTTTTAATTATGATACCATCAAAAGTTAGATACTTTTTTATTGATTGATTATATTTATTTTGACAAGGTGGGGGGGGGGAGGGGGAGTGACATGAGAGGAGGTGGATGAATAAGAGAGATTTGAATCTCCAAAACTGTATGAAGTATTTTTTTTTCAATCAATGCCACTGGCTTTCCACCAACATGCATGGCACTTCTCATAGCTCTTGTTTGCTCTTGTTGAAGATTACATGTGTAAGGACTGAATCATCAGAATAACTAACTTTAGTATTAAATATTGTTGGAGTCAATTCCTAGCTATTAATGATATGAATCCAGTGTTGATCTGCTGTTCGTTGCCTCTGTTACTCAAATTTGTATGCTTAGAGACTCTTATTTCCGTTTTCAGGTAGACGACATTATTTGCCGGAGTTCAAGGTGAAAAGTTACATGTACCAACTGTTAAAATCATTAGATCACATGCACAGGTAAGAATCCACGGTTGTTTCCTTGGATGATTCCAAAATTCTTCTTTTGAATTTAAAATAATATTTCTGGTGAAATCTGTTACATTTGGAATGTTTGCTAAGCTGTCAAATTACTTTGTTCTTATTATTTCATCAAAATGTATCACTTTTGTAGAAATATTCTTTTTCTCTGTGGATAAATGATTGACAAATTATAATGAAAAAAAAAAGGCATTTTCAGCTGAAGGGCTATTATGACATCATCCATTCTGCTGTAGCCAGATGCATTTACAAAATAAGACAACATTTTGAAAATTCATATCTTCACGATACAAAATACTTTGAGGATGTAGTTTTCACCTATAGATTTAAATAGAAATATAGATATAGATAAAGAAATATTGAAAAAATTATAGATAGAAAAATAATTCATTAAGTTTGTTAAGCAATCAACTTCAGCCACCAGAATACACTTTTACACTAGCCTGTTAATCAGCGAATTTAATTGTCAATTAATCAGGGAAAAAAATCATCATTTATGGTATAAAAAAAAAATAGTGATGTTTGTATGAACTACAATAGTTTTTCCAGTACCACTAACAGTTATAGTGACCTTTGTTTTGTTATTTACAGTTGACAGACCTTTTGTTTTGTTTCCAAATGTAAGAGATATTGTTAACAATTTTGAGCACAAAAAAAAAACAATAATGAAAGAACAACAAAGGCAAGGAATGGAAGTGGGGGGGGGGGGAGGGGTGGCATGAAGTAATTTATCTGGTATCACAGAGAAAAGTTAAATTTTAGAGCCCTGAGGTGCTTAGAGAAGGTAGATGTCACATTTGATGTAACTGTTTTTCTGTCTCTCATAATTTTCTTTCCTCCTGTAACTATTTTCCCTTTTATTTTCTTCTCTCTCTCTTAGAAACGGAATATTTCACCGAGATGTAAAGCCAGAGAATATTTTAGTTAAAGTATGTATTGATCTAGCAAAGGCAATGACACATTTATCTTCAATATCAATATGCTTAAAATGTCATTCGGCTGTCTGTGTTGAATTGTACTCATTAAGTAGGGTAGTTAACAACATTAGTAAGGATCGGATTATATGTCAGCGTATTGATTTTAAAGAGTGGTAGAATCAATTTATATTATTTCTAATTTGGCTACAGCAGTGGAGTGTTTTTTTTTTTGGCAAAGGGGAATATGTGGGAAATGTAAGCAAGGGAAAGCAATGGGAAGGACCAATGATTTTACATCCTCCATGGTCCACCACTCCATTCCCCTTTCCCCCTACCCCTTCCACTCCCCTCCACTCCCTCCCCTCCCAAAGCCAAGTAATATATGTTTCAGATTTTTAGTGTCTTTGTACATATTTTTTTTATTTCCTATTTTTTGCTCACAAAGTTGCTACTGAAAGTTAGAGCACTTCCTTGCTTTGCTGGGGGTGGTGGGGAGGATTTATTTTGAAGGAAGATGGTATTAAAAAGATCAAAAGCTTAAAAAAAGGGTAAAAGCTTAAGAAAAGGTTAAAAGGTTCAGCTGAATGGAAATCAGGACAGTTGAATGATTGTTAGGATTCACAATTTTTCCTCAACTAGCTGACCAGCTAGATCACCAAGTCACAATCAAGAAAGTTTATCCACTTTTATTACAACTACAAAAAAAAAGAAAATGGGGTGATTTCTTAAAGATTTGTTCATCCAGCTGGATGCTCATGAAAGATAGAGAATAGGGGACATGTCCAGGGAATTCCATACATCTGTGACCCTGAACTTTGCTCCAGATTGCTGATCTGGAGAAGCAAACTATGTTTAGCGTGTCCTTTTCCTTTTTCCCTCTTTCCCTTTGTTTCTCCATTCAGGATTTCCAAAACCAAAATATTAATATTTATTTATTGTCTGTATTAGACATTAGTTTAATTATGCGTGAAAGACACAAACAAATGCTCAATATGCATGTTATCATTGGAGGCAGTTACCCGTGTCCTCAATAACTTATGGAAGCACTTCATTGCACAGCATTAATTTTTGTTTAATAATGCATGCATGGTTTACTTAGACTATTAAAAGTAATGACAAACCGAGTCTGAAATTGTTTTCTGGTTGCCCGGTTATATCTTGCAGGACGACGTCTTGAAGTTAGCGGATTTTGGTTCTTGTCGTAGCGTTTATTCTAAGCAGCCTTACACAGAGTATATATCAACAAGATGGTAAGCTTAGTAGAAATTTCAGGCAGTAATTTAATTTTTTTTCAAACTTTGTTTTTTTCAGCACATAAACAAAGTGTGATATGTGAAAAGTAGCTAAAACTCTTTTGAATATTTATTTGATGTGGTTTTATATAAAAATTCGGGGAAATGTAATAGGGATACACGTCTGGGCTGAAATAGTCATCTCTCTTGAATTGGGCTGAGTTTGTCTTCTCTCTTGAATCTTATCTCTCTTGCCTGCACAGCTGTATAGCCTGGATACACCTTGGATGGTATAGCCTAGTGCAGTATCATCTTGGGCAAAGTTACTGCTCTTCGTTTAGAACACGTCTTGTTCGTCAATTCTGGGTGAGCAGTGGAAGGAGGTGGAGAGGAGGGGGGGGGGTGGGATATTGAGTGATGTTTATTGTAGTTTTCAGTACACCACCTCTATTACCTTCTGCAGATGCTCAATGCAAACATGTCCTGTTAAATTTGATGACTGGTCTATTGGTTAATAGCATTGATTGTAAGGTCACTTTCTAAAAGCCTGAGCAACTGAATCAAGCTTGCAGTACTTTACTAAATTGATTCATCGATGCCAAAATTGAGTTATCCTTCAACACATGAGAAAAGTGTATTTGGAAATTTGTTAGCCAGTCATGCAATGCAAACACGGTTAGATTTTCCTGATTTCATTGTGTTCAAACCCATATATATATTTTTTTCAGTACTTCAAACCCATCAACAGCTTGCTAAGAATAGCTTTCATACATAAGTCTTGATTATTATATTCTGTAGTAATAATCTCAAGCAGAGCGTCTCGTGCAATCTCAGTAATTATGAAATCATTTCTCCTATGTATTATGACAGCAGGAGCAACCATTCTTATATTCTTTCTGTTTGCTTTGTCACAGTCACTATAAATAAGCCTTTAATCAAATCAGTCCATGACACAATCCTCTCTAATATTAGTTGAACTGAAGTGTTAATTTGCTGTAGGTGGTGATGGATTAATTTGCCACTGTACATAATATGACCTTCAGGAAGATGCAGAAAGAAAAAAAAGCCAAACATCCCAATAGAGTAAGATGCATTATGTAGGTTTTTGTATTTTGGCAAGTTAATAAATTTCCCAGATGGCCGATGCGATGCGGCATGGCTTTGATACCTTCAGAAGCCATCAGCAATTGGCAGAGACCTTTTTTTGTTGCTTTATTTAAATTCTGCATTTAACAAAACATAGTCTTGTTTTTATTAAAGCTGTAGATGAAAGGCTGCCTGAGGCTGGGGTGTTATAACAGTTACTATGGTTACAGGCATCATTCTCTAGAGATACTTAATGCATCTGTAATGTATAGGTTCACTGTTATGTCATCTGGTATTAATACCGTACATTTTGTGTTGGATTGTCAGGTACAGGGCACCAGAATGCTTATTAACAGATGGTTTCTACACTTACAAGATGGATCTTTGGAGTGTGGGCTGTGTTTTCTTTGAGGTGCTAAGGTCAGTATTCCTAGTGTGCATCCTCAGGATTGCCTGATATCTGGTTATTAACTTTAAAATGCAATCTGCCAGCCAAAGATGAGTTTGATATGTTAGGATGTTATGCTAAATTTGAAAGCCACACTTACATCCAGGTTGACTTAGTGACTTTATATAAAAAAGAAATAAAAAATATTAACTAATGCGAATGAAATTGAAGGCAATATGTTAAGTACCAGCTAGAAATGTGTACTCACTGACCAATATCTCAGAGTATACTGAAAAGACATGAAGGTAATTTACAATTCCCACTTCTGACACTATGCAAAATGCGGTGTGCAAATAATCTTAGTTTAAGACAAGATAGAGAGTATCATCTTTAAATGTGTATTTACTGGACATGTTCTCACAGCATAATGATCAGAAATAAAGGTATAGAGTTCCCACTTCTAACACCATGTAAAATGCCCTGTGGTAATAAAGTTAATTGAAGCTAAGGTAGAAGTATCATCTATAAAAGTATATTTACAGAACTAACAACATTTCACAGCATAATGACCAGAAATGAAGGTATAGAGTTCCCACTTCTGACACCATGTAAAATTCCCTGTGGTAATAAAGTTAATTGAAGATATTGAGCATCATTGATAAGTGTGTATTTACTGGACAACTTCCCAAATCTTACTAATTGAGAAGTGATGGTATACAATTCCCACTTCTGAAACCATGTATAATACTTTTAAAAATAATGTTAATTGATGACAAGATATATCATCTATTATCATCTAAATGTGTAATTACTGATCAATGGCTTAGATTGATTACCATAATTTATCCACCATTGTTAAAAACAAGAAGATGTTAGTTCATATGGGGTTCACCTATCGTTGGTTAATACAAAATGCCAAGAGCAATATTTAGACACAAATGACAATGATTTTTTGTTGGTCTTCGCATCCACTGCCTTCCTCATTCTACTATCCAAAGTTTCTATGGAGGTTCTTTAATTTTTTACACTGGATATTTTATCTTCGTTCTTGGTTACTATCTGACTTCAGGGTGAACCTTACAGCAGCAGCATTTTTCTCATACCCTATCAACTATTGCTATTGCTCTGAGTGACTGTCTTACCCATATAGTGAACTATAGTTAGCTAGATTTGTTAGTGAAAAGTTTGTTTTATGTGTTCAAAGGCACTTCCTCAGGTCCACAGCTGATGCACTTTAATACATCTACATGTGCAAACTTTGCACTACTTAACAGGATTTGCTGCTAAAATGTTTACTTTTAAGAACTCATTGAGTATATGTTATATGATTTGCGTAATATAACTTTGCGATGGAGGGAGAGAGGAGTTGCCGCACAGAAGATTATACCTGAAGATTTACTTCGCTCCTTACTTACCTGTCTCCTCACAACAACTGCACACTCGCTCTACCTTGTCAAGAGTGACCTGGTAACCTTTGTCGTGAGGAGACATAAAAATTTGTTGCCGGTAAATATCCAAACCAGGTAAGTTTTTAGAATAACTAAGAACTTGATGAAGACACTGGTTTTATCTGAATTGATTTATTTCTCCTCCTTCTCCTCCTCCTCTAGTCTGCATCCTCTCTTTCCCGGTGCCAATGAAGTAGATCAGATTGCCAAGATTCATGATGTCATGGGAACACCAGATGATGTTGTCATGAATAAATTTAGAAAGTAAGTAGATAAAAACTTTAATTGCTTGTTTGTGTGTCACTCGTCTGACTCTGGCAAGACATTGTTGAATGAAGGGAGAATGTGATTAGAATCCACAGAGGATCTGGACGCCAGATAATTACAGGCAGCTGATCGTAAGGTAACACTTGAACTGAATTCGTTACTTGTATTATATGTTGGATCCATATGGAATCTTACGTTTGACATTACTACTTGCTCAAAACGAGTAAGATAGCAGATAATCTGAAACTTAAAGTGGTAACAAATATCAACCCATACCCTGTCATGCATGCTTGAAGCTGTTACTCTGTGAGAAGCAATTCATGTGATCTGGCCTTGCTATATACACTTGTGACCATTTGCCAGATATTTTCCATTCTACTTAGAGGACAATTTCTGATAAAAGTATTTCCATTGATGACTGAGTGCTCCAGTTCCAACACAATTGCATGATCTTGGTCTCTTCAGGATTTATGTAGAGGTGAACTTTTGACACAGTTTTTTTACACACACACACGCACACACTTGTTGTATAGAAACACTTGATTTTCGAATAATACAACGAAAATAAGACAGGGATTTCTCCACTTTGCTTTTTGACAAAGAGAGATCAATCCCAACCCAGTTTGTGAAAGCGACTATTAAAAAGAAATACATTCTCTCACTATAATTTGAAGAGTGATATTAAGTGCAAAACAAACTTTCAGCTTTGTTAGTAATGAGCCATGACTCTAGTCAACCATTCTCTAATATGAAAGGAGACAGACAAACTTTGTGGAAACTGTAACTGCAAACATATGACGGGTTTTATGGTTTGTTAAAAATGTTAACGTCTCCAGCAAATATCAGATGAAATGACATCATCACAGTAAATGAGCTGAAGAAGCAGTTGCACTTTTTGGAACATGACCACATAAATAATTGGTCATCCGCTGCCAATGTGAATATTGCTTGTCACATTTAAATGCTTTTTGCTGTACTACTTAGATCGAAGTATGTTTTTCATCTTAGCTATAAGCTACAGCCTTGTGTGTCACATTCATATAAGATTATTCATATAGTATCATCGGAACCACACTGCAGTTTTGCTGTCTGTTTTTTATCATGTTTGTAGTTACTGTGACATTAATTGCTTAGCTACTATTCTAGATTTGAAGTACATATGAACAAGAAAATACAGAATAGAAAAAGTTTACAGGATTTTGCACTGAATTTTGCCTTCATCGAATTGCAGACTACCCACTAAGTTTCTTTTTCCTAGCACTAAGTTACACTTATTATAGATAAGTATGATATTTTGATCCAGCAGCAAGATCTTTTGAAAGGATGTTTTTTGGTTCCAATGTCTTCACTTTCATACACCCTGGAGAAAACCTTTTATTGGTTGATAGTATTTGTGATTAGCCCCCTCAATTTATCAGATATTTGACTTCTAAATCCTTGGAATTAGCAGCAGGAGAGTTTGTTTAATCAATAAGGCACCATCAAGTTGTTCTTGCAGAATGAAAACGTGATGGTTAAAGAATGGATATTGATCTTTATTGACAAAATCTTACATGTTTGTTTGCCTCCTCTCAAAAGAAGTTAAATCCATCAGTGTAATGGTGATCAATAAATATGGTTGTTTGTTTTACCAATGCGGTGTGCAAATCTGTTCGGAAAATCTGAGGCTGAAGGATGTTGTCTCATACATGGTTGGTTCATTCAAGACTGACATGATGAGGCCAGCTTTTACATCATGTTCTCACATCGTTGGTGTCACCTTTCATTGTAATCCCTGCATTTGTATAGCAGTTAAACTATCATTTACTGTGGTATGAAAAATCTGCTAACTTAATAGCAAGATGTCAGTGTGAGCTTTAAGATTACAATGTGAAATATTTGTAGTATAAACTTAAATTACATCTCATTTGGTGGGGTTTACATTTGGTCATCATTCCCACCACTCACCCCCCCCCCCCCTCCCCCAAATACAACCCAATTGCAAATGTATCAAATAATTTGTCATGAAATGTGATATTTTATTTAAAAGTGAGTTCAAGATAATATTAAGATAATATGAGTACAGTAAAACTGAAAAAAAAAAAATTAAGCAGGTCCTTTTTTGAAGTGTGAGAAATGTCAATAATGGCACCTATGCTTGGATATGAAAACCGCTGACACACTCAGGCAGACTATTAGTACTGGTATCTGGGAAAATTCAATTCACAGAGATGCTCCCTGCTGATATGGAGCCAATGGGTGAAAGGTATACTCCAACCATCACAGTTATTGAGAAGGCAGAGAAAATCTGCAAAATTAGCAAAGCAAGGGATTTTTCTAGCGGGTATGGATGGTAGACATGGTTTGAAATCCGATTCAATTCCGCTTATGAAAGTGTGTTGCACCTATTTTCTATAATTGAAAGAGATGCCCAAAAGCTAAAATGCAAAAGAAATTTGCCAATATTTGTGAGAAAGAAAAAAAATTGGGAACTTCTTGAACAGGAATTACTTCAAAAGTTACATATATAACACAGCTTTTGCATCCCAGCACCTTAAATCAAATAAAAACTTCTCAAAGTTAGGGGAAGACTTCTTCCCTATAGACTCCTTTCCCCGGCCACAACATCCACCCTGGAGGGATGCCAAGATGAAGATGAATTTTGGGGTCACCAAGCAAAAATTTTTGAGTACCATTGATTTTGGGTATATATTCATCACAAGTGATATATATTTTGAGAAAACAGTCATTTATGAATGATGTCATCACTTACATCCCTCCATCCTCCCTTGCACATCATGTGACAGTTGTGCCCTTCTTGCAACAGTTAACCAGTATTGTTCATCAAGGACAAAGAAATATAACTAATCTCACATCCAGTATTTTCGGATAAAGTGTGTTAATTCAAAGGTACCAGTATACTCAAAAATAGTATTACATTGTCACCTACATTATGATAGGTATGCAAGTATATAACATAGCCGGAAGATCTCCATTAACAGATATTTACTTTAGTTTCATTCTGCTAAAAATAAACATATCAAATTACAGATTGACACAGGGAAATTCCCCAAGCCCTGACATCTTTCAAGATACAGTATAAAGGAACAATATTCTTAACAAATTAAATTCGTACCATTCTAACGATGATTTTGAATAAATTTTGTAAATAATGACTATATTGGAGGATATAAAGGATCCAAATAACTTTGCGCTGTTGAGTGATTTTCAAAGATATCAACCGATTCTTTCAGTACTCATTATTTTAAAGCAACTTAAACATGTTACCAGTAAATTCTGGTGGATTTGTTCAAAATTTGCTAAAACTGACAAAATACCAGGAAACCTATCGCCCTCAGGTTTAGAAAAGTGTGTTCATAATCGGACCTTTCCTGGTGACCATTAAGATGCCAATAATATTTGAACATATTCTGGACAGTCAGGATTCATTGAAAATATTTTGTTCCTTGCAAATGATTGCCATTGTGCTCTGACATATATATATATATTATCTCATGTGTTCGACTAAATACAACTCATCAAACACCCGATACATAACAGATGGTATTTCAATTTGAGATTTTTATAACTCCAGAGGGTATTACCCACCATGATGTTTCTACAGTGAGTGTTGTTTCAGTGCTAACGCCCACAGAAGGCAAATGTTTTGCTTCACTTTAATAAAAACAAACTGTGACTATATCAAATAGCATTTAGAAGGAAATCTTATCAATAAAATATTTCACCTGGTGTCATAATCACTCAAGTAGGCCTAGTGGGAGAAAACAGTTGACTGTGTATGGATTACCAGTGAGGGGGTGGGGTGGAGGATGGGAAATCTTTGACTAAAATGGTGTTAAACGCATGTCTGTGATCATGTTAGTGTACAAAAATAGGACGGATTGATAGCTAGAGCTGAAGTTAACAAACTTCAAGCATGATAGATGTTAGATCTGCTAAACAATGTGTTAAATAATTAAGATCCAGCTTTTGTGCTGAAATGTAAACTTTACCTTAAATTGTAAATTTCTTGTCAGATCTGTCAGTAGTATTAAGTAATTACCTTATTTTTATGACTACCAAATTAATGTTAGTTGCATTCAAAGCTTGCCATTTAGTAGAGGCAAGAGCCAGGGGCTCCACCACCATTTTTGTACTGATGGGGGGGGGGAGGAGGGGGGAGAGAGGGGACTAAGAGTTTTGATAAAAAGGAGAGTTCTAAGATGCAAATTGGTGCTATAATATTGCAACTTTTGAAACAATCTTGCAGAATTTTTGACTGGTTTAGCTGTACTGCATGAATATGTTACATATATATGTACTGTACACTAGGAGTCTATGTACTATCCTGTCAGCCAGTTTGGTGGGTGGTGGGCAGGGGGGGGGGTGGTTGAGCTTCCAATTTTGGGATGGAGGAGGGGGACTAAAAGTATACATAGTTAAACTCCTGGCTAGAGCAATTCTTCTTATATTCTAGTGTGCTTTAATTGGTAACTTTGTAACCTTGTGCACATACAGTCCACTCATCCTTCCTTTTAGTGTGTATGTGGAGGCTTTTTTTCAGTCTTCCATAATATGTCAATTTTAAAATTCTCATCAACAATTTGTGAACTAAGATTTTACCTGTTTCATCCTTTTAAAATTGCCATTCTTCTTTTTAACTTACAGCAAAGCTAGAGGAATGAACTATAATTTTCCAAAGAAAACTGGTTCAGGCATTGACAAGCTTCTATCAAATGCTTCAAAGGAAAGCATAGAACTAATTCATAAACTTTGTACCTATGACTGCGATGAGAGGATATCAGCCAGACAAGCATTAAGGCATCCATACTTTAAAGAGTTAAGGTAAGTCACTGCCTTTTCGGCATTGATTTTTGGCATATTTTATTTTTATATAATTAATTTGATAATAATCCAGTTACTAATTTGAATTTGTTCATGTTTCAATCAAATTAATGAAGGAAATGTTACATCTTTCGATAATTTGCATTCCTTAAGGAATTTTCCTGTTATCACCATTAATATTACAGTGTCTGCAAAAAAAAAAGAACTATTGAATGTTTTTCTGTTAATGACTTCATAATGAACTAACAGTTGGTGGAAACATCCAGGGGGTTGAAGTTAGCCTTTTTGTTGGCAAATTGCCATCTTATTTTGAGTGCATACTCAGTAGATTTTAGAATTTGCCAGAAATTAGCACACAAAAAGTTAATAAAAAACTGCTTGCATTTAGCATACAATTTATATTAAGGTATTGAGTATGTAATCACTGAATGTATCGTTAGTGAATGAGATTTTACTATAATAATAGAACCATGCCTACTTTAAGTATGAGTACTGTGAAACATGGGATAGGTACACTGCATGAGCATTTCAAAAGATTCAACAAGAGCAGTTTAAAGTGACAAGGTCTCAGTGCCCCTCCTCCTTGAAAAGTTTGAAACTAGAACAAATTAAACTGTCATGTATCAAACCCATGTGAATGCATATTAAGTCAAAGCATTGTAAAATGGCTTGCATATCAAGAAATTAAGGTTAGGCTTATGAAGTTAGGATTTCTCAGATTCTTATTTAGGTGATGGGATGGATTTGTGTTGCTATAGTTTTGATCAGTTTTCTCTCCTTTTAATTTTTTTTCTACCCTAAATCTGCAGGGATCTCTGTCCTGTCACAGGCAATTATGTTGGGACTTCACTCAATTTCTGTTCTTTGTTATACTTTTCTGCTAATGTCATTTTCAACTCGAAAGGTTTCTCTGTTATCACTTTCTTCAATTTCATCATGGCTTGCAAGTAATTCATTTGTTGCCATAGCGACCATTTACCCTGTCTTTCTTTTGAGTGCTAGCTTTGACGTACTTTCATCGGATTTTACCTCAAAGCTTTATTCACTTCAGTTTTGCACGTTGAGGGGCAGGCCAAATTGACAGAAAGTTGCGCGTGAATGCATAAAGCTTAGACTAGGGACGAACATATTCCTCTGAGTCTTTTATCTGTGTGTATGCGTGTATGTGTGTGTGTGTGTCTGGTTTGAAGTGATTAGCACTGATCTAAAAGGACTTTGACTGTCCATCTTTGGACCATCTCAATATCATGTGGTTGATTACTGTGTGTTTTTCCTGTTTTTATAATTCCTTGTGTATACTTTGTCATTTGATAAGCAAGAGGGATTACAGTTCATCAGTAGTTAAGTTTTTGGCATTTAATGTGACTGAACTGGAAGCTTTTAGGCTGCACGAGATCAGATACTTGCATCCAATGATCACCAGTAGACCCACTGTCTGCTCCGCTCTCCTAAAGGCAACAAAACGTAAAGAATCATCAAAGGTGGAGAAGAGAGCAGTCAACATCTGTTGGCAAAATTGTTTAGAAAATGCCAGGCAGGATAAATTGTTTTGTCTGTGAATAGTCTGGGTTGGTATGAGTTGACAGCGATATGCTTTCAATCTAGGAGAGAGAGGAGAGACAGAGTACCTGTGATTGGTTGTTCAAGGTTGTCACCTGATTCTATGTAGGATGTGCCAGTTACTATGTTACTGCATTGTTTGGATCATGTTGAGAGGAACATGAATACATCCAACGTCATGTTTCGTTAGACTGGAGGCAGCGAAGCTTTGAATTAATTCATAGGAATTGGAAAGAATCGAAATCGATCGGATCGATTCTCTGATAGAATCGACAGGATCAACAAAACAATAACCTTTGAACAGTGTGCTGTGGCCTGCTTTTGACATCTACTGTACTGGGCGTGGAAACCTTTTTGTTCATGTTTCGGGAAATTTCCAGATTTATTGACAAGAGAATGAGTTTCGTTTGAGGGTTACTCGGACAGATCTGCCGCAGAAAATCCAGTGAGATTTCTAGCAAAGGCACAATCTGTAGCTATCCCTGTGGAGTTCTGTCTGTGCATTTAACTTAATCATTCTAATATCTGCAACTGTATACTTTTAAAGAGAAAAAAATGAACTTTTTTGTGTCGAGTTATTTGAAATGGGCCCATCAGCTCATTCTAAGAGGGAACTTGTCTTGGATCTGAAAATGAGTAGAGGTTTTAGGATGGCTCCAGATGTTAATATTTTATCCTTATATCAAAGGTATGATTGATGTTTTATAAATGGTGTAACCTATCCATAGAGAATTGTCACCTATTTGTTGCTTTGTTACTTTTTGTTTCTTTAACATTTCTCTTTTATACATACTGGTGAGGGGTATTTTTTCAAGAAAGGAGGTAAACATTTTTTTTTTAAATTCAGTTGGAACATGACATATTTCTACATTCAATGGTTGACTTGAACCTATAACTCTTCAATTTCTGGTCTTCACTTGGAAAGAATTGTTTTTCCTTGATGTTGTATTTGGTACAAGATTTCAGGATGGTCACTTTTTGCAACATGGTTAGTATATGTTGAAGTGTTTTTCGAAGCAACAGTCATTACATTGTTTTTTTTTCTCTTCTTTCCCCCCACGGTAGAGATGCAGATAAAAGAAAACAATTAGTAAAAGCTGAGAAGAAAGAGGATAACACCGACAAGGCGTCTACGGTATCCGGGGAAACGGCAAAGGCTAACAACATGGTCAGCAAAGATAACGATCCTAGCATTAATCAGAATCCACACAGGAGACGGGTAAGTCAATTCTGTTTAAGAAGAATGAGACGATATTAAAGAGCTGAGCAACATTAGCACAACTGTTGTCATCTTCCTGGTGTGAAGGGGTCGGGAGGGATTGTAATTGAAGAGGGGGGTGGGGAAGACAATAAACCTCCCCCTGCCTCAAAGCAAAACTAAACCAGCTTACTTGTGTTTAAGTATACTGCAGAATGTTAGCGTTTTACCTTCCAAATGTCTTTTTGAATGACATTCAGTCAAATTGAATAGTCATCATTAACCCCCTCCCATTTTCCACCTCTCCCCCCCCCCCCCCCCCATTCGTTTTTCACTTTACCAAATTTGAACATGCCAAGGATGTCAAAGCTTTCTGGAGGTTCTGACCCTCCAAATTCCGGTCAGACAAGGAATATTGTTGAATGATGCAGTAAACTTAAGTGTAAAAGTTAGAAGAAAATGATGAATATGTTCCATTTTGGCGATGGTTGTAATCTGGTTAAAAAAAAATCAAAGAAAATCTGAGAGAGAGAGAGAGAGCCACCAACAAATGAAAACAATGTGTATTATACTTTTATAATTTGTTTTCAAAATTAAGATATTTCAAGTAAACTGAAGGGCACAAATTTTGTGTATTAAGTTAGATAGTATGAAATCTACAGATAAATGCCACATCTAATTTAGTATTTTAGAATTGATTTTGTTTAAAGAAGCATTTTACAAGCATTTTTTGAAAACATTGTCATAAATTTTCATCAATACGACATAACTGTCTCTTGTTCTAGCTACTACGCAGATAGAATATATACAGAGCTCCTCTTAAAGACATGTTCCCGCAATTTACCGATATGACACTAATTAATCTACTGGTTACATTTTGCTCGAGTGAACCTACTTTCCTGGAAAACTTGTTTTAATTTCATTCTAATGACAAAATCATTGCCTTTAGGAAAGAAAATCAATTAGAAGACCGTCAAAGTGAGATTAGTTTTCTGTCATTCTGTTTGTAATTTCTCACAGACAAGATTGGGACACTAATTAAGCAAGTAGCTTTGAAAGTATAGTACAGCTGGATGCTACAATATTTACTTCCTCTTTTATAAAAGAATCTGTTTCTTTCATTTTGTAACTAGAAACATTTTCTGAGTTCCACCTGCTGCTGAAAATGTTATACAAAGTGAAATACATCTTTCAATATTAAGAAAAAAACGTACATGTGCAAGCAATGACTGAGTTAGCAAGAAAGTCAAAGTTTGTTTTTCCAGCATACTTAGAGACAAGTACTTAAATTTGAGCATGCTAACATTCATAAGTTTGGAATTAGAGCCATCTCTAGCCTAGTAATCATCTAGCGTTTTCTACCCTAGTAATCACCCTAGAGTTTTCTAGCCTATTAATCACCTAGAGTTTTCTAGCCTAGTAATCACCTAGAGTTTTCTAGCCTAGTAATCACCTAGAGGTTCTACCCTAGTAATCACCTAGAGTTTTCTAGCCTAGTAATCACCTAGAGTTTTCTACCCTATTAATCACCTACAGTTTTTTACCCTAGCAATCACCTAGAGTTTTCTAGCCTAGTAATCACCTAGAGTTTTCTACCCTATTAATCACCTACAGTTTTTTACCCTAGCAATCACCTAGATTTCTCTACCCTAGTAATCACCTAGAGTTTTCTACCCTAGTAATCACCTAGAGTTTTCTAGCCTAGTAATCACCTAGAGTTTTCTAGCCTAGTAATCACCTAGAGTATTCTATCCTAGTATTCACATCCTCTAGATTGTTGCTAGAAAATGAGGTAGGTTTCCTGGTGAACTAAAAAAAATGTTCTGTGGATTTCAAATAAATACAATTCAAAGTGACCATTCTATGTCTTTCAAACATATTTACATAAATTATAGCTTACCTAGAGGCTTTCTCACATGTTATTGTGTAATTGCATCAGTGCATTGTGACACACACACATTTAGTTTATATTATTGTATATAAAGCATTGAATGTATAACATAAAATGATAGCTTGTCTTATCATTGCATTACCTCAGACTTTGTCAATTATTATTTTACATGTTGTTGTTCCATTCATTGTCTTTCTATTACATAATTCCGGGCAGTATAAATGTCCTTTGGAAACTTTTTTTTATAATTAATTTATCTAATTATATATAATGCAATGTGAGACACCAGTAAGCATAACATGGAATCCATAATAGTAATATGGCCACGTATCCCAGGTACTGTGGGAACTATTATGATATCTCTGGAAACAACATAGTTTCTAACAAAACAAAGTTTATGGGGGGCTTTGCACAGGGCTAAAAAAACCAGATAGCATTGGGGAAACCTTTCTTTTTTTTTTTCATTTTTTGGAAGAAACTTAGTTACAGAAAAGAATAGGTAGAAAAAGAAACATACTTTAGGTGGGGTAGTTTTGCATAGAGTAAAGAACATAGCATCTTAATAATAATTTTCCCCCTATTTCTTGAAGAAATTTGTTACCAGAATGGAATAAGTTGAAGATGGATACTGATTAGGTGTAACTGCTATGTTTTTACCAAATGAATTGCCCGGAAGTAAATATTTCATTTCATTTGATAACTCTTAGGCATGCTGATTGGGAAATATGTTGCAATATTATCAACAGTGTTAGTCTTCAGAAATTCTTGGAATTCTTAAACAGTAGCTGTTGCTACTTGCTATGTATCTTAGTGGAAGTATTCATCACTGCATTTTCACTGCCTGGGATGTGAGGAAATGTTCTTTAGTCCCATACATGCAGGTAGCAAAGCTATATACTTTTGATATCTAAATTCAGGTATGAATTTATTATACTTGTTATTGTGCCATATTTTGGGGGGTAGATATGAATAAATTTACTTGGCTTTCTCACTTACCTTTCTCAAACAACTGCACTCTTGATATTGTACCTGAAAAGCTTTGAATTCCACTGGGCGGAACTTATCGATTTACTTAATATGAAATTGAAGATATTCTTGAATGATATGCATGAAAATTTATGACGTCACCAGAGATATGAAGAAGTTTGAACTGATGTTGCAAAAGTCTTACACCAAGTGGTTTTTGATACTACAATTGTAGATCTAATGTAGTTAATATAACCCAGACTACCAGTGATGAATCAGTTTTCTATCCAAGTAATGAGGAAGATACATGTCTTAGAAATCTATTTGATTAATAGCAATTGTCTGGGTACATGGGCAGTTTTGCGATTTGATTTATTAATCACTGAATTGATGTTGATATTTGTTGAAAACAATCAGGAGGATGATGTGTAAGTTTGATCAAATACAATCTTATGTTGAGAAAGGCAAGGTTTGCAAGATACTTATATAGCTTAGATGTAGTATTAAACATGTGTAGGTAATACATAACCATTATCTAGATATATGGTTCTACATTGTAAAGTGTTGATTGCACACAATTAGCATTGAGAGGGGTTAGTGTAGCCACAGTGTAGAGTTATTTGTCTAGCCCACCCCCCCCCCCAAACAAAACAGTTGTCAGCTTTTTCTCTCTCTAGTAGTATAGTCTCTGCCTGTTCCTCAGAGCATTCCCCCAACAAAGAAGGCGTCCAGTTACGCCCTTGGTTTTTAGAACCCACGTCTAGCCATAGTAACATATTTATATTGTACACAATCTTCAGAGGGAGCATAGATGCATGTTCAGAGAATTCAAGACTTTATTTATTGAGCCTAGTCTTGTCTTAAAGTGTAATCTTCTCAATTAACAGCAAGTCTTTCACCAGCAATCCATTGGATAAGGGAACTATGGGCCTTTACAAAGAGAAATGTTGGTTTTTAAAGAAGTGAGGAAGACCTGATGATAACTGCAATGTGATACTGTAACTAAAGCCCTGCATGGCAGTGCCCCATTAATTTTATTTATACAGCGGCCTTCAGTTATTATTACGTTATTTATAT
>KN885100.1:100541-114608 GCA_000934455.1 Apostichopus parvimensis
ATGTATACATCACTAGGTTAAGACAAATTAACGTCCCTTGCTACAGTACCAATTAACAACTTTGACTTGGCCATCTAGCTTCTTACATAATGAAAAAAATGATCACAGGCTGATCAAAGAGCTGTCTGATTATTGAAATGACATCTCACTTTATCTGAGAAGGCTGCAGTGCTGAACCTGCCTACCAGGAACAGAAGATACAGCTGCAGTGTATGGTGCTTACCCCATTAGGTTTGTCTTGCATATGGTCATATTGTTTCATTTCAATCACAAAACCACTAGGTATTTTAATCACAGAAAGTGTTTTCAAGTATGAGATACTTCAATATTACCATATTAAGAACACAAATGCTCCTTAATTTTATTATGTTTTTCACTTTAGGCTCAACACAACAGCGGTCTAAAGGAGGAATGCTCACCTGCACATACGCATAAACAATGTAGAGAAGGTGATCTTTTTCTGGTAAAGGCCCTTCAAGACTCCAAGAGGGGTGTCATCGACTACATCATTGAGGTTCATTTCGTCACAATTCTGTGCGGTGATCCAACGAAAGATCAGTCTTGCCTTCTCCAGCTCGGTGATACCTATGCTGGTTAGCTCATTCACCAAGGATGAAAATGTTGGTTGAGTCACCAGGCTGACCGTCTGGGCTAACTACAAAGAATGCCAAACAAATAATAGTCATGATAAATGAACAAAACGTTGACCCAATTGGACAGGGATGAAAGTGTATCTCTCCATTTAGCTGCCTTACTCCTCATGTTGGAGGGGCATAGAACCATTGGAATAATTTAAGATTGCTTACACTTTCTGTATTCTGTTGTGTTTTGTGATGTTAAACAATCCCTCTAGAGTTTTTCCTGATTGTGTTACTGTCGCAGCTCTTTAAAGCATGCCTTCACATAATTCTAACACTCATCATGCTTTTTCACTATTTCTTACTCATCATCTGAAGTATTTATTCTTATCATTACTTTTTTAACATTGTTATACCTGCCACATTTTCTAAATTACCTAACCAAAAGGTTAACTTGACTATTTGAAAGCAGGACACCTTACTACAGATACATAGTACAGATAAGATAGACTTTTTCAAATTACCTCTGATTAAAACTGAATATTCAGAATGAACACTTACTAATTATAACATGTCCAAAGAAAAGATCCATTTTGCAGACATAATTTCTAACGCAACAGGACAATGCTATTGCTACTGTACAATTTGAGACTGCACCAGTATACAATGTGAACTCATCTCATCCCTCTTAAAGTTATTTAAATTACTTCTGATTAAAAACTGAATATTTTCGGAATGAACACTTACTACAGCATAAACTAAGACCTGTCCAAAGACAAGATCCATTTTGCAGACAAAATTTTCTAACACAACAGGACTTTACTACTGCTACTGTAAAATTTGAGACTGCACCAGTATGCAATGGAAACTCATCTCTCTTAAAGTTACTTTGTAGTTTTATAATTGATGTTGCTCATTAATTAATACCTTACTCTTAAAATAAACTAAAATGTTTCACACAAGGGCAACCTTGTTGAGCCTGCATGTAACAGCTGTGCAAAACTGAGTTCAAAACTTGAACAACAAATATATGGAGTAAACTCATTTACACAAAATTGAAATGTTGAACATACAGTAGTGCAGAATGATTCAAATAGTCATTGATAGTTTAATACAGTATAAGGATATATTCAAGTTCATCATTATACTTTAGTACATTCAATATAATAAAATAACTTTCATACAGTCTGATATACAGTTCCTGTACTTTTTCTTAAATTTAATATTTTTAATTAGTAATGAAAGCTTGGTTGATCCATTTGACGCTACCCATTGGGTAGAATAATTATCCCAGACAGTTTTATAAAGCGGGTATCAAGTAATTTAGATTAATTTAGATTAATACAGAGTTGTTATATATTTTCTTAAATTTGATTTGATTATGTAGTACAGCTAAGTTGATCAGTATGAAACTACCGCTTTAATGATCAATTGTCCAAGACAATTGTAAAACCCAGCTATAGAGTCTACCTCATTTAAAATGGGCAAATACTCATTGCAGCCCAATGCTCTCAATATTTCCACCTACAATCTACCCAAGGTGATGACCATTTGTGTATTGACCCCTATATTACATACCTACTTGTGAAATATAGAAATTGAGAAAAAACAAAAGTTTTGTAATATATTACAACCTTTTAAGAGGAAGCACCATCATAGCATGTCTATTAAGACTGATAAATACAGAAACCACCTCTATCAAGATACTTATCTACTATATGATGATATCTGAATGTTTAAAGTGACAATTTTAGGTCCTGCAAACATGATTGAAAAGGAAAGAAAAAGGATCTCACCTACACAGAAAAGTAAACCATAATTCACTTCATTTCAATAATCAATAACAGGCTAAAATTGCAAAAGCATTTCAAATCACGTTCGTATTACACTAATCCATCAGAAATAAGTGAAAAATCCGATGTAATATCATAGCCTGCTGACCAGCCCTGGGCCCTTCTAATTGGAGTCTATAGCACTGTTTTAAGTTAGCCTTTGGATCATTGTAATCACAGATATGACATACAGGTACAGTAATTATCTAACAAGATACCAAACTGAAGTTTTCTTATCAGCTTTCTCAGGCATGATTGTTTGGTCAACTAGATTTCGCTCCAGTACTATTTTTTTGTTAGCCTTTATATCATTGTAATCACAAACATGACATAAGTATAGAACAAGATACCAAATTTAAGTCTTCTTATCAGCTGTCTCAGGCATGGTTAGTTGTTCAACTATATTTCGCTTCTTAAAAATATAAATCTTGTATTCTTAAGGCATGTGTAATATAAATCAAGGTACTGAGTCAAAATATGTATCAAAACATCTTCTTCTAAGTTCTTATCCTCTCTTGGATTATATTGAATTACTCCTTTTGGTAACAAACTCTGGCAAATTTGACAATATCGCAATCCAAACTGAGATCGGCAAACTTGATCAATATCGCACACTCCTCTTTTGTTGCCTCCCAAGTCTTCTGCATCTCAAGTTTCATCTTCTCCTCGTGTACTCTCTTCCGCATCACAGAGACATTCTGACAATGTTCCAACAGCATCAGATCCAGCTCTTCGTCTGGAGAAATTTTCCACTCCTCTTTAAGACTGGCTGTAATTGTCAGATTATAAACTTCCAAATCTTCCTCTAGAGCTGTTATTTCCTGCTGAGTTAAAACTGTTCCATCTTCTCCTGGGGGCTCTTCCACATCTGCCAGGGTATCTTCATCAGAACCTAGCCGGCCTGCCTCTTCATCCTCGAGAATTGCAAAAATAGCCTGTTCGTAATCTTTCAAGTCCAGATCAGTATCTTCCATCATGACTGCTGTCTTCTCCTCATCCCTAGTAGTTTGGTAGTAATTCATGTTCATGTTCGATTCATGAGACGGAATAAAGACATCCCTTGCTTCTGATTCCTCATTCTCCTTGGTCTTCGGATATCTGGACCTGATGACAGACTCTTCCTCTTGCAGAAATGTTGCTGGAGTAGCACCCACTCCTGAACTTTGGCTGTAACCGTTCCCTTTGTGCATTGGCTTGTCTTGTACAAGCATTTCCTCATCGTCTGAGACTTGAGATACACCACGACATTTGCGGTTGTCATCTTCATCTATTGATGCATTTCTCTGAGTTCTATCCCTACCTCTGCTACTATCTCTTCTCTCTGGATAATCGTTTTCCAAATGGGGAGGATCTGCACCCTATTTATAGGAAAAGCATGCAACTGAACTAAAAACATGACACATAAATCCTGAAAAAATCATAAAATTATGAGAAAACAATATTCAATACAGTTTAGATTTAATCCACACTCTCACTATGAGTCTAAGTTTTAAGAAAACTCTAGTTTTCCTGTTAAAAATTTGCAAAATGCAAAAATAAATTGAATAACAAATTTGTTTATAAATATTTGTTTAAAAATATGTTTATTTAAAATAGTGGTTTACTCTCTAAGACTCAGAGACATGCCTAGTTTAATAGTGATTACTCAAGGGTTTAGTGTTGATTACCTATATGATCTGTCAAGAGATACAGTAGTTGGTCAAATGGAATATGGCATGTAATAAATATTCAATGAAGTAATTGTGTTTGTGCACTTTACAAACTTGTATGAAATGGTAACAATGTTCACATAATGCAAAAGAAAAATTGAAACACTTTCTTGTGTCATGTTTATAAATAATAATAATAATAATAATAGCATAAGTCAATAACAAACTGAACCAAATTAGGTCTTCTTGTTAAAACCTGAACAGAACTACAACACTTTTTCATACCACTACTATTTACTTCATGCTATGCAGTTCCATGTATAAAAGAATTTACTAAAAAGGCAGTTCAAAATGATAAGTCACCACTAAACATTTGTCCAAGAAGAATAAGGTATGACTGTTTGAGCAATTTTTTAAATTTCAAAACACCCCTAGTTTTTTATTGAACACACATAAACAACAAAGGAACATTGGTGTTTTGGAGAGATACGTATGCTTTTCAGGTTGGAAACATTTGGTGAGATGAAACTTGATCAACTTCAATATTAAACAGCTGAAAATAATGTCACAAGATAAAAGTTAACATTTGACGATTGTTGATGGATAAACATCACACTGTCACAGTTTACATTTGAGTGTTATTCACACTTATATGCTCCTGATATCATTGTTTTCATCTACTGTACCTTTAAAATATCACTATACTGACGGACTGCAGCACATGTGAAACAAACTATAGTTTAATAGATACATACCACCACTTTCCCTTTAATATTATCACGGATATTATCTCAGATTTTATCTCGTATCGTATAACAAAATGCAATACCAATTTGGAATATTGCGTTACAAGTGCAAACTCGGTGCATAGCAGTTTTGTACATAGAAACCAAAGTATTTTATTACAGACAACTGAAGAGTTCATGCAGAAATTTCAAATCTGCTGCACAAACATCGGAACTCTAAATTATTCCTGACATCTGAGGAAAGGTAACATTATAAGCACACTGCAGTCGCTTTGCTACAATGTGTTAAAATATCACTTGTCACATACTACTCATATAAACAGACATGGAATGGATAATGTAAACTGTGAAATTGTTTATAAGACAAATGACCACAATACAAGACAGGATAATGTTGAGGGTGTATCAGGCTAACATTAATATTAAAAATGGCGATGGTTTGCATTGGAGATATTTCCAAACAAAACTTATGGATCATAAGAGATTTATGCTTATTTTTCCTAGCAAAGAAAACTGTAAATGACAAAATGAAATGGGGTTACAGAAATTTGGGAAAAGTTGTGGCAACGATGCACTCTGGCATGTACTTATTCATGCCAATATGTTGTTTACATAATACACAATGGATACGATGATGCAAAAGTGTACATAAAGATGACGGTAATATTGGACCAAAGTTTGCTTAAATTGTGGTGAGCTTTATTAAAGATACTGAATGAGGTGGATACCAAACCGGATCTTTACTACAAATAAAAAGGCAAACTCAATTACAACCATTGAGACAAAAACAAGGTTCTGTACTTTGAAATGATTACATTAATATCAAGTTCATTTTAAAACAAAAAAAATACATCCTTTAAAGTTTAATTTTACTTACTCTTATAGCGTGGGCATCGAGTTCTCTGAAGATGGACGGATCAGTGTACAGTTCTCGTTTCTTCTTTACCGGGTATTCTTCCGCTAAGGGTACTATCAGGACATCATTTGATTGGATGGGTGTGGTCCAAAACTGGGTGGCTACTAGTTTAGCAATGGTTTGATTCAATTCTGGGAGGTCTTCAAGCTCTTCATCCTGAATTAAAGATCACCAAAGAGAGATAGAAAGAGACTGACCATACCTGGGAAAGTGCTCTCGGTTTCAGAAAAAAAACCTTGATAACATTTGGATGTCTGATTTATTGTATTGAATTGAATTAAATTTATTGTCCACAGTCGGAAATTCGGCTAACACAGGTCGTAAAAAAAAAAGCCAAAGTATAAGTATCAATAGACTACAATCCACATACAAACATATATACAGCAAGTCCTACAAATAAGAAACTTATCTTCTCACTCGTGAATTACATATGTGGATAGAATTAGGCACAAATGAGTATCTGTAGCGGGCCCTAAGTGTACGTGGTGGGCATTAACGCAGTCCAGGGCAGTTGTAAATGTAGTGCTCAAACAAGGGGTGTGTTGGGACTTGCATGATTTGTTTCACTTTATTGCAGACCCTCTCATGATACAAGCATTCTAACAAAGGTAAGTGAACACTGATTACCTGCTGAGCAACTTTCCTAGCAACTTATGTACAGCACAAGACAGAAAAAGAGTAACAAAGATATCCAAATAAATTCAACTCTTGATTAATAAAGTTAATTACTTTGAAAGGGTGTCCGCTAAACTGTTCATTGAAGGGGGATGGGATGGATAGGATGACAGAATTACAGTAGTGTACTTGACTGTATCAATGACATTTGATATGGAACTTTCAACTTTAAGCAGACTGCAGTATTATGCAAGTTAATATGTTATTAAGGTAGTTGTTAGTGTTTATTCTGTATCTATAGCTCCATGTCTAATGAGATTCACTATGCTATTGCAAGATTCAAGTTTCTAATTTTGCAATGGGTAACAGCATATTAAAATTGTCAAAAGTACATTCCCAGATTAACTTTACATTTTTAATCATTTGCACATTTGTTCCAAAGGTATGGGGAGACATACAAGGGGGAGGAAATACATATTTCAAAAATACAATCAAATCTTTTCAGCAGATTTTACCCATTTTATTAAAGGAAAGCAATATCAAACTTCTTTTTCTTACACTAATGTCAACTATAAATTCATTTCCTCACAAGTAAGACATCTCTCCACGATGTCATGATTTTTGGGAAAATTCTTTTTCACTTTCTTACCTCATCTTCATCCTCACTGCTGCTGCTGACTTCATCTTGATAGTATATTGCTGCAACCTCTTCTATCTCTCTCTCATCCTCTACCGTGGTAACAACCTGAGCCTGCCTCATTGCCAGCTTCCTCCTCATCTTTTCCTCCATCCTCAACCTCTCATTCTCCAGTCTGTTCTCCAAGGACTCCATGTTACGACGATGCTCAGAGATCATCAGGTCCAGTTCCTCGTTGGAGAAGACCCCTCTGTTACTCTCTAAGCTCTCATGGATTGCCCTTGAGTATTTCTTCAGGTCCTCTTCAAGATGGTTCAAATCTTCCTCCGACAATGTTTCCAAGTCTTTCGTTTGATTCTTCTCCTGCAAATAAGACAAAATATCAAAACTTTCTGCACTTCTTTTTAATTTTGATAAATGACCCTTCAAACATATGAGGCACTTCAATTAGATTGCCTAACACAGAGACCATAAGACCAGTTCGTCTGATTTAATGCAAACCTCAGTAGGGTAACAAAACACTTTCCTGACCTCCAATAACATGGTCACAATGCATTACAAATTTGTAGTGAAGGAAACACTGTGTCGAATGTCGTTGAAACTTGCACTGTTGTTCATATGAAGCTCAACGAACATATGATTTGGTTGGGTTTTTGAATTTACAAAAACAGATTGACATAAACATTTGGTCTCCACTGAGGAGGTGGCATCGTTGTCAAGTTAACTTTCAAGATCGAGGATATTAAAACTGAATATCTTGGAAACCTGAATAGCTATAGGAGCTGCACTGCTGTCTAAATGTTTTCCTTTTTGTTAGTGATGACATATCAATGGTTATTCTTTAATATTACACCTTTTTAGCAGGAAAGAAACACATCACAGGATTTGAAATGATCATTTTTCTAGTTATCTGATTGAATCTGGTGGGAATTTCTACATGCAAAGTTCTACATGCAATTTCTAAATGTTATTTCAGCAATGGAAACTGACTGCATCAAGGTTCTTCTGAATACACAAAGTTTGTTGTATTAACTTGCCATGGGGATCATAATTAAAGGTCATGTGACGTCTCATTGATTATAAAAATCAGTCATAACTTCTCTTACCAGGATAGACATGATGTTGACAAAATCTGCCTCTGACTCTAACTTCAGCTTCCTCACAGCCCTTTTCTCTCTTAATGCATCAAGCATTCTCTGTTTGTCACATGCCAGTCTTCCGTTAAAGTCCTCCATGTTCCTGGCGTGTTCCTCCATCAGTTTATTGATCTCTGCCTGGGATATCTGACCTTTCTTCCCAGCTATCGATGATTCGACCAAACTGTCGTAATCATTGATTTCCTTCTCCACTTGCTCAATCTCATCCTCTTCCAGGTGGTTGCCATCATTATCCTAAGAGAGTGAAATATTTATGTTAAAGCTGAAGATTTTGAATGGAAAAGAGCAAAGACATCTATAGCTGGAACAGGGTTTGATCCAGATACCTCTGGGTTGCAAGTCCCACACTCTACCAAAAAAGGTATCCAACACTTAGTTTGTGATAATCCCTATTTCTGGCCATTTCTTTGCTGGGAAACCAGTCATTTGCTTGCGTATCGTGTAACCTGGATGATGGCCCAGTTTCATTTGACACAACCCAGAAAGCAGCAGGGCAAGGGATTTTTAAGCAATTCCATTCACTTACTTACATCTCTGTATTAAACCACCATTGCTTGTTAAAGTGCAACTTTGTGTATTACATAAATTAACATCTCTTGCCTCTCACTAACTTGTAAGTGTTCGGTTGTACATATCTGCTTGCTAAAGTAGTTACACAATTTCTTTGCTGGGGACACCATTTAGTAGCCAAAGTCCCTTGCATATTGTGTAACCAAGGATCAGGCCACAGTTTTGTTTGATACAACCCCAAAAGCAGCAGGGAAAGGGATTTCTAAGCAATTCCATTCACTTACTTACATCTCTGGATTAAACCACCATTGTCTTGTTTAAGAGCAACTCTATGTATTACATAAATTAACATCTCTTGCCTCTCAATAACTTGTAAGGGTTCCTTTTTGTACTTAATATCTATGAAATAGTTACTCAAAGTCCCATTCCAAACATACTCTCCCCCTTACTTAACTTTCAGCAATGAGATTTCAATCTCACGTTCCTGGTATCAACCCAAAGAAGAATAAAACTCTTCTCAGAATAAGAGATAATAACTTTTTCTTCTATCTCTAGGGAATGTACATACAAGATTTCTTACATGATGTGTATTTCAAGCTAAGATTACCACACATGTGTGAGGCTCACAGATATCCCCTCCCACACTCTCACCCCTACACACACCACAAATAATTTTAACAACTCTTGTGACTACAAATTCCACTTTGTAGGGCAAAAAGTCAGCAGAATGAATTTCCTTTAAAATAAGAGAAACTAATAATTTCTTTCTTTCTTGCTCATACAACTTCAATTTTCTGCAAGTATGCAATTCTGTAAATGTTTGCTTGAGCAAACAATGACACAAGAGTCTCAACCCCTAACTAACCACCCCTCCCTCCCACTATTCTCCCTACCTCTCTAATACCAATGCAGTGAAACTGCCACTGGACATTATTATACTGTAAAGTTTCACAAAAACATTCCACTTACAAGAAGAGATAATAATTCCTTTCTTTCTTGTTCATGTGAAATCATCCCTCTTCTCCTCCTTCTTCTTTCGTCTAACTTATCCTGGAAGTGTTGTCTCTGCCTCTCCTGGCTCAATCTTAATTTCTCTCTCAAGTCTTGCATCTCTCGCTGATGCTGTTCTAACAAACGTCTGTATTCTTCATCGGACAACTGTCCTCTCCTTTCTTCCACAGCAGTCTGGAATGTTGCTTCTCTCACTTTGATTTCTTCTTCAAGATTAACGATGCTATGCACTGATTGATCCTATGCAAACCAAAAACAAATAAAATAATTAACAACATACTCACAAATAAGAAAGTAAAATTAAAAGACAAAAGCAATAATACCATAACAACCAGGCAGTTATTTTACAATTCTAAGCAGCAATATATATGCACACCATGTTTTGAGTAAAATTGTTCTTTGCAGATAATATTTAGTTCCAAACAAAATTTGAAAGCAGGGGCCCAGACCCCCCCCCCTGCCCTCCAACCTCCCACCCCCTCTAGTTCTAACCATGGACACTTACATCTGCCTCGGATACTTCTCCTCTTCTCTTCCGCCTCTCAGCAAGCTTATCTTGGAAATGTTGTTTCTGTCTATCTTGACTCAATTTTAGCTTGTCTCTCAAAGTTTCAATTTCCTTACGATGCTGAGCCAACAGACGTTGATAGTCTGCATCCGACATCTTTGATCGTTTCTTTTCCACTTCGGCCTGGAAAGTGGCCTCTTTCATTAAAATCTCTCTCTCAAGCTTCTGAATGTCTTGGGTGGTGGACATATTATCCTACGGAATAATGGTTGAGACAACAGTATGAACCTAAATGAATGTATGGGTTTGCATTTCACTGACTTAATCAGAGATTTCAGACTTTATCAATTCAGAAATGCATTTAGAGTACTACTTTATTGCACTTTGGTAACAAATTTGACAAAACCTGTTGAGTATTACTTACAATAAGATGGCTATTTTTCATACATTCTTCAACAAACACACCTACATTGATTCAAAGTTTGGTTGAGTCAGTGATTCATTTACAGTATGTTGACAGTTCTTTCAAGCTCCAACAATTCTTTAACTTTGACAGACTGAACATGGTAGCATTCATCATCTTCAAAAGTAGACAAGGCAACAATATTCTATTGCAGACCATCATATATTTGTAACATAATGTAGCTAGTTGACCTATCCATTATGTTTATTACCTCTTCTGTTGGATTTTCATGTTTCATTTCCACATTGACGGCAGATGTAGGTCGCTGGGCACGCCTGGCAGCAAGTTTTTGTCTCAATTTTTGGTCAGACGACTCTCTCTCTTGTTCCAATCTCTTTTCCATCGACTTCATCTCTTCATGATGCTGGTCCAGCAGCTCTCGATATTTCTCAGATGAGACTTTATTTTTCTGACCAGCTATCCTCTGTTTCTCGGAAGTGTTCTTGATGTCCATCATAAGTTGTAGCTGCTTCAGTTCCTCTGGCGAGAAACATTTCTCTTGACTGCTTGCATGCTGCCCCTTTAACAAGAGAGTAAGGTGGAGGTAAGTTAACTCGTTTTCTAATTTAAATTAATATTCTATGATACAGTGTTTGTTTTGTTTGTTTGTTTGTTTTATTCGCACTCAGATTGTTCAAAAACACAAAAAATTTACAAAGACATAATAGACAAATAGGACGGAATTGAAAAGAACAAAAAGAGTAACAGGAGCTAAACGCATCGGGCTAACAGAACGTCGGTCCATTTCCAATGGGGCCCTATAGACGAAAAATTGCACTTTCGATGGTAGATACTAATGAAACCAATAAATAAGACTTAAAATAACGTACATATTGCACAAAATACTGAAAAGTGCCCTCCTCTCCCCCCACACCCTAAACTACATTCAGTGGCGCCTGAAGAAATGCACAATACAGAGAAGCCGACTAGAGCCTATGGCTTTGTGTTGCTGCACTGATTCTCTAAGAGAAGAGTAATTATCCATGCTGAATGAATTACCATATGTACTCATTCATCCATTTATAAAATATATAGATTTCTTTTACATATTTTAAATTTAATTCACAACAACAAGGTTTCACCAAAACTGTAATAGTAAGAAACACAACAAAGCTGTTATTGTTCTAACCTTTGTTGTTTTCTTCCTCTGATTCAGTTTAGTCATAAGTTGCTGCCTCATCCTGTCTCTCTCCTCATCTAGTTGATGCTGCATCTCCTGCATCTCAGAGCGATGTCTGTCTATCATCCTCTGACAGTCTCCTGCGGACATCTTTGTCTTGGCATCTTTCAGGTCATCTTTAAATGATATTGCTCTCTGATTCAAGGCTAGCTGGAGTTCCTTCACCTCATCTGCAGATAAATTCTGACCCAGAGGAACAAAAAATGCAACAAAACATTAGAAATTTAATCACAAAACGGTTTCGCAGAATGGCCATTCCCACAAAGAAGTATATGAAGAAAGATTACAAGGATATCTTAGGTTATAGGTTTCAGCGAACTGAATTCTAGATAATTACACACGGTTGCTATGAAACAGATGGATAGTCATCCCCTTTAAGTCATCTTTGCTAGTTTGCTATATTTATAGTTAACTGTGCAGTGGTCATAAGTCATAGACTGTTGCAGTTCTGAGATTTCAAACTCTATTTGTGGGATGATACCAATTAGCCATGATATCTTTGGTATGAAACGGTGATAGTTAGAAGCCATACATCTCACCTAGCTCTAACTCCTTAGAAGCAGAATAGTGATTCCACAAGCTTTGTTTATAAAGTTTGTTTGCAACATTTTGGCTTAACTAGTCATTTTCTTTATTATTATATATTTATTCTCTATTCTTCATCTTATTTTTACATTTCCTTCAATCTTTTGTAGATGAAGATGAAGCAAGCAAGCAAACCAACCTCCTCTATTCCACTTCCTCTCATATTTCTGCGAGCAGCCAGTTTGTCCAACATCTCCTGCCTCTGTCTTTGTCTCTGTAGAGCCAGCTTTTCCTGCATCTGTCCAAGCTCCATCTTATGTTGGGCTATTAGTTTCTTATAATCGTCATCTGATGAAAGACCCTTTTTCTCCTTCAGCTCAATATCAAACTGTTTTTGCCTTTCTTGGAGTTCTGCTTCAAGCTCTTGTAACTCCACAGCAGTCAGGGCCTGATACATAAACAATACTTAATAATTTTCTCATTCTTTAGAACAACTGATCGATAGGTTATTACTTTACTTTTAAATATCATTAAAAAAAAGAGAAAATGTTAAAAAAGAGAGCTTTGTAGTCTTTTTTAAACTACAGTAACTTTTCATCAACGAAATGGTTTTTGTCTAATGAGCAAACCAGCTACTGACATAGCTGAAGTTGTAATGATCACAGCTGGCAAACCTTACTCAATGCATCAAAAACATGGTTCAGTTACAGTAAGCCATGGTTTCTAAGAATGTTGAATGGATGGGTAAAGCTGATGGACTCACCAACATTATGTAACAGTTTTGAATCTAATATTCTCTTACAAAGCTAACAATTGGATAGAATGTTTGGAAGAAAGTTCATGGATTAATATAGCATATTGACATGGACTCTGTAAATTGACAATGAAAAATACTCTAGAGATAATCAGGTGGGAAAGTATCAGCCGGTGGGCAAACTATGCAACCCCTTAAAAGGTTCAAAACCGTATAACCTGAGCCTGGAACCTTATAGCATAATATTTAAGAATTCTCCCTAGATATGCTCATTGACACCTATGAGAAAACACTGAATGTGGCTCACTGTAAATCAGGGTAATGACAATGAATTACTACCCATAAATAATGTAGCAGACATTTCAATTTATAATAATCTAGTCAACATCCGGTGTTTCATCCCAAAAACTGCTATGAGCATTATAATCAAGATATCAAGATCGTACAAGCTGATTGAACATAAGTGCTGTGTTATTACCTTCTCTGACTTCTTTCTTTTCCTGGCAGCTAGTTTATCTAGAAAAGATCTTTTTTGAGTTCCCATCTGATGATTCAACCGTCTCTCTAATAAAGCCACCTCCTCTTCATGCTGCTTCAAGAGCTTCTCATAGTCCGCTTCCGAGAAGTTTTTTTTCCTCGATTCCACTTCTCTTTGGAACTTTGACACTTTCTTCTCAATTTCTTGGGTCACAGCAAGTTGGTCTGATGTTCTAAATTTGTCTTCTTCTTCCTCTTGAGAGTTTGCTCTCTGATATCAAGAAATGACAACAAAATAATCTTCAAGAGTGGAAATCAACTTCAGTCTTTGAGTTCACTCCCAGAAGCACATCAACTGAGAGTGGCACCATCAATATGACAAACACAAATAAAATATGAAGTGTTATCTCTTCCCGGACATCTTTGTCTTGGCATCTTTCAGGTCATCTTTAAATGATATTGCTCTCTGATTCAAGGCTAGCTGGAGTTCCTTCACCTCATCTGCAGAT
>KN885101.1:46592-64486 GCA_000934455.1 Apostichopus parvimensis
AATCATTGGATTTCGATATTTCTTCCTTTCTTTAACAAAAGATAATTCTTTCCTAACTTTCGAGTTTATCAAAAGTTTAAAAAAAGTTTTTTATGTAATAATCCATATTCGTAAATGTTGGTAATTTAGACGATTGTGATGTTTTCCGAGAGTAAGAACAATAGACACAAAGTACACAAAAGCATATAATCCTTTTTATATAATGATTCTAATCTTGTGTTGATCTAAGACTGGCTACCAAGTGAAGATGCTAATGAAAATAACTAATAATATTAAAAATCGGAAACTAGACGAAGAATAAAAAAAACCCAACAAATAAAACACAACGACATCTTTAGCTGAAAAACCCATTAGAGTTTTAGCGAGTACTAATCTTAGATGGTTATTGTTTCTTTTGTTCTAAGTAATTATCTTTCCTCGCCTTTGGACAACTTTGTGAGGTGTCCCAATAATGGCATCACACATTAACCTGTGAACGGGTAGCAGATGGTTTCAAATATTGTTCTCGAGCAAAGACGAAAACGCTGGGTCGTGTTTTAGGCGTTACTGAGCGTCAATTATAAAATACCATAAGATGAAAAGACATTGTGGTTAAGCATACCAAAAAAGAGTTGGGGGCTAGCTACGGAAGGGTATCCTTAATTGTGTTGAATACATAAATAAACGAGTTACTTATATCCGGTTACGAATATCCTGTGTCGAATAACCGTACGCTATGGTGACGATACCTGGTCATTCACCGTACAATCTAATATAACATAAATCACTACTCTTAGTTAGATATTTTAACCATTTTGAAAATGACCTAATACCTAATATTTTGTGCTTAACATTACGATCCTCGATGTCATTTACAAATGATAGCCATACATTAAAATTCGCTTCAGTTTGAAGTCATTTTCCAGAGAAAATTGTTAAAAATTCCACTGTCTGATTCAATGATGGGGCCTTGTACAAATTTTTGTAGAAAATTTGACTTTGAAGATCAAAGAAAATGCGTAACTGCGCCTTCAGTTTGTATATCAAATGCATGTGTGTATCCAAATCATATTGCAGAGATTAAAAAAAAAGAAGTAAAAATTAATAAAAAAATAATAATAAAAATAAAAATAAAAAAGAGAAGAGGGAAAATAAAAGGTTGATGAGGATGTGAAAACAGCTTTCACGCTAGATCATTTTACGGGTTATTTTTTCCTGTAGGAATCAGTGAAATAACAAAGGAGAGCATAACAATGAAAGCTGAATAGTAGCTTGAGACAAAAGAGATCCGGCTAGACTATACCACCTAGTCACGGGGAACATGTACAGGATATTTTAACAATTAGCCAAGAATAAATAGATTTACCGGAGCTATACAGACTATCGTTACTGAAGCATAACAAGGTAAAGACTAGGCCAGGCAAGTCAAGCACGTGTGATTTAATTAGAGGTTCAATCTGTAGTTTACTTTTACTTTTGACACTTTCTTGGTGATAGTATCACAATGGACAGTTAAAAGACAGATAAAGTATAGGCTTACCTTTGAACACATATAGTAAGGTACCGAAAAGCATAGCAAGGTACCTAGAAGCATATAGTAAGGTACTTGAAAAAATAGTGAGGTACCTGAACACATAAGGTACTTGAAAAGATAGTAGGTACCTGAACACATATACAGGTTCCTGAAAATATTATAAGGAGCATGGAAACATACTTAGCTATATGAAAACATAGTAAGGTACCTGAAAGGATATTAAGGTACCTGAAAACATAAATAAGTAACTTGGAAAAATAGTGAGGTACCTGAACACATATTAAGGTTGCTAAAAATATTGTAAGGTACATAGAAAGATAGTGAGGTACCTGAAAAGGTAGTGAGGTACCTGAAAACATAATAAGTAACATGAAAAGATAGTAAGGTACCTGCATGAACACATATTAAGGTTGCTGAATATATAAGGTATATAGAAAGATAGTTAGGTACCTGAAAAGGTATCATCTATCTTTTAAGGTTCCTGAAAACATAGTAACTATAGCTAACTGACAACATAGCATGTTATATAATTTATAGTCCACCAAAATAGGAAAAAGGATGACATTACGCAAACAAAAAGAGGCAAAGGTTTGCAAACAACGTTAAAAAAACGTATTATCGTATTAAACAGTTAATGACGTTTCAACTAGAAACAGCTTATGTTTGTATTTATCTTTTGATCATTTATCTCTTTTAGTTATAGATGTATAGGGATATCCAATCGTCTGAACACAAAGTTACAAAACCAACACAATCAACAGTAGCTTTAAAAGGTGGTAACTTTAAAAGTCTGCCAATGTCACTACAGCCGAAATCAGGACTACAAATATGGTCACAGTTCCGATGTAATGAAAGGGATACGTTCCGCACGGAAGCTTAAAAGTGCCATCAACATAAGAAACACTTTGCCCCATAAGCTTCCGTAGTTGCGGCATATTTGGTTGGTTTGAGTTAGTATTTGGATTTCTATAATCAGCAATATCAATGTGTACCTTGTGTGACCGGAGGACTGTGGGCCTTTTATTGAATTCTTTGAGATATTCAGTTCTTTACCAAAAACTTGTGCCTAGTTTCATCTGCACAGCTTGAGCAAATATATTATGCCACTTGCAAATGTCCCGACTGGCATGGCCAACAGTGATTTTGCTTTTGTACAATTAAGAAATGTTACGTTTTGAAATAAATTTATGTAACCTTACACCATTTCTTGATTTCTATATATATATATATATATATATATATATATATACATGACAGTGACGTTATCATGACGTCTTTAAATTATGTTTGGGATGGCCTTAAACTTCCTATGGGGTAAGGGAGTACTGCGTTCTCCAATGTTTATCTTGTTGCCTTTTAAATATACCTGTATACTTTTGTGACACCGAAAACGTTTAATCGATACACATTTGTAACAGTGAACATCACAATGTTCACATATAGTTAACCGCAAACATACGCGTAACTGATCCTTCTATTTACGGTATGTTTGTAAAATAGCATTCTAGTAGATTAACCGTTTAAACGGTAAATTCTTGTTTTAACGTCATACATTTCGCATTTTTTCATAGACTTTTCCAATACTTCATATGGATACTTCATGATGCCTTACAGCATTTAGTGCAGTTTGTGAAGATCCAATGCAGTGGCAATGGCCCGACTTATCCAAGAATCAAACACTTTATATAGAGATAATCCTTCGCACGTTTCCCAGCTTGCAGACAAGGGGGATGCTGACCGACATTGTATACACAGTTATACAAACACAAGCTATCTTCATCATACTTGTCTTACACTGTGTTAACACGTAAGCCCTGTACATGTGTTATCAGTATAGAACAACAGGGTCTAAGCACCTACATGTATAAAACGTCAACAGGATGAACTGTCTGTAGAGTAGGTAAGGCCCAACAACAACGTATAAGCTATAGGCCTATACAAAGTTTCTCAAGCATACTTTTAACATTGTTCGGAATTAACCAAAATAGATATAAAAGCCAAACAAGCTAATACAAAGAAAAAACAAAATCCAGCAATAATAATAAGTAAACCATAAGTATAAGAATGATTGCTGAATCTCCATTTGTACTGAGCATTTGTTTACAATTTACAGAATTTACAATTTATTTATATTATATATTATTTATTTACAATTTATAGAACAGGTCTATAAGCACCTATATATATGTCCAACACTGGAACAGGATGGACTACATAGAGCCAAACAGCCTGAGCAAAACAACCTAATTCAAAGAGGAAAACAAAACAAAACAAAAGAAAATCCAGCAATAAAAATAATTCAACCATAAAAATGGAATGCTGAATCTCTGTTTGTTTACTGACTTTACAACAACGTTCTCGAAGTAACAACTTGACTGCCTGCTGCACTGGCGAATGGTGTAGGCCTATTATATTTATAATAGTTGAAAATGACTTAATTTTTTTGCAACTGCAAAAATCTGCAAAGGTCAACAACTTTGCATCTCCAAAAGGTTTCATAACTCAATTATTAGATATTCTATTCATGTCAAATGCTTTTTTAAATGTGTTATAGGCGTCGAAATGAATTTGCGTAGTTAGCATTGCACAAAGACTGCCCATCATTGACCCCATCCCCCAGGTTCGAGTCCATTTGGATTGTTTTTCGTTTTGCTCCCTTTAATTTTTCACCGTCGCCCATCGCGTCCCCAAACTGTTCTGTATGTGTGTGGGGGGGGGGGGGAGGGCGCACTCTTCCCCATGTCCCCTGCCTCGCCCCGCTGGCTACGGCACTGGTGGAAAGAGGCTCAGGGGGAACACAGACCCGGGGTGCCGGGACAATAATGTGGGTACGGGAAGATGCGAAAGGGCCCATAAAGATCTGCATGATAACCAATAATGTATTCTCATTATCGTAATATACTTAAGAGTGAAAAATAGGGGTCAGACACGGATTCCGGCGAACTGGGTTTACCCCAAAAATGATCTGGGAAGGGTTTTGAATCATTGAACCATTTATCGGAGGGTTATTAATGTTCATATCTATATTTCAATACTTAAAATTTCTGAGCAGCTGTTTGCGGGAATGATCTTTAACACCTTTTTTTTCACGTAATATGTCACGGTTAACTAAGATTGCTGAAATGAAGCAAATGAAGACACGCCTACTAAATATTACCATCCAATGAACGTCCAGCAATTTTAGTAAATCCATTCGACTATACAATATGTCATCAAACAGATTCATACAAAAACAAAATTGAAACTAAGAATGTTCAGACTGTCCAACAATGTTTGACTATCGTATTTAGATTTGTAAAGTTAATTAATTGATTGATTCGATTAACATGTGTGAAACTTAACTAGTCAAACTGACAAAATGAAATTTAAAGCAAGAAATCTTCTAATTTGAGATGGATATAATGCAAACTGCAGGAGGGATGGAAATGAATAATGAAAGAAATCAAACCAGACAAAGGTTCATCATTTTACTTTCCTGTTTTGATATGAAGTAGCTGTGATATCGTAAATACATTTGAGGTTTTCGAGATTAAACCTCATCCGTTCACTCATTATACTGAGGAATTCTTAAGGAACCAACTGAAACTTATCTAACTATTCCACAAATATCGCTGTTTTGTTGCTTTCTCTTTTTTTCTACTTTGCGTTCAAAAAGGTATTGTTAGGGTATACATGTAAACGTACGAATGATATCGTACAGTCGGTATCCACTGCACATTGAGAAGCTAAAATGTCGAAGGACGGAGCAATCGCCATAAGAGGAATTCTTTTCTGTTTCTTTTCATTGAGAAACGGGTTAATTGTATTTGGTAAGGCTCTTTGGGGACCTTTGCATCATTAGAAACACGAAATAGAATTTCGTCGTAACGTAGTCAACGTCAGAGCGACAAAGTTATCTTGTTCAAAGGGAACTCTAGAATCATGGAACGCCGAAACTGTGCAAACTACTTATCAATTATACGACGTTGATTTTTAACACTTTGTACATCTTCTAAGCGATATGTCAATAATGTTAAGTGCTACGTGGCTGGATAGCCTAACTTAAACATATTTGTCCTTCATGCCATCATCTAAGGTGGCATCCGTACTACAACACTATTCAAAGATTTCACTAAATAAGTTAAGAGCATGTCCTTCTTATATTAACATCATAACATTAGGGAAATCCTGTATGGCTTTACATAAACGAACTAAAACATAACTTGAATATGATGATGTATATGAATGATGTAAATCAAAGTCGTCAGTTGATACCTGAAATGAATATCGTGATTCTAGACTCTAGGCTAGTCCATAATCCCACTCGTCCACCCTCCCACATTTGCCGGCCCACATATTATGTGGCTGTAACAGTATCAAATACTCCACGTTAACGCATGAATAGCGGGTCGCTTTGAGTTGCGATTCTATTAGCTTCCACGTTTTTATTAACATTTCCAGTTATTTTTTGGTCTTAAAATTTTAACATGTTTAAAATCCCCCCCCCCCCCTCTATTTTACACCAAAACAGGGGTTTCGAGTGCTTCGGAATACCAGGAATGACTATTTGACATTGTCACGTGACCACTCTGTTGGATTTTCAAAACAACAGTTTGTTTTCATTTTGATACCGTTCTATGCCAAATATATCAAAGTTTTCATATTTATTGCATCTCAGACTTCATACAAAAGTAAAATCAATTAAAATACAACGAAATCGGACCTATTCTTTTCAAACAAATATACACACATGTGTGTTTTACATTCAGACCCAGGACACCATTGTTTTTCCCCCACTGTTCAAATCCTATACCTTAACCCTAACAATAGCTCTTAACATTATAATTCTTCCAAGGACATGGTGATTCTTTTCAAATGACATTCTTTTCAATTGACATTTGAGGAATTGGACTTTCTTCAGGCCGAAAACATAACAAGCGCCCAAACATGCACACACACACAACACACACAAGGACTGATAAAATGCAAGCAACTTACCATTTTAGCAGAACTAAGCATTAGATAACTCCAAAAACGTTGAAGAGTTTTCTACATATTTCACTGAGGGTTTCTCAGACAATGACAGCAATTGCTTCATTAATCCGTGATCTTATGTCTTAACGATGGTCATTAAATTTGAGCCAAAGTATTTTGCTTCACACGTTTCTTTTAAGAAAAAAGAGAGTCTGGACGAACTAGTTAGGAAGGTAATGGTGTTAATGAGTAACTAGTATTCAACAATGGAAACAATTACCATTGCTCGTCGAAAGATCAAACACGCGACCCTGTTTAAAAACCAGATGAGTCTTTTTCTTCAAAACCGAAGAAGTATTGTCTTGATCGGTTTAACTATGGCAGAGAGAGAGAGAGAGAGAGTGGGGGGGGGGGGGGGGTAGATACAACATTCCAAGCGAAACACTCATATTTACATATGAGATTACTTAACCTCCATCCTAACTACTATAAGTAGCGAGTGACACCTACAGCTTGTCGGATGCATCGGAATCCGAGATATAACGCTTCCAACTTCATCGCAAGCCTCAAACCATTTCTGTACATATACCGAACACACAACCAGACCTATATGCTACATCAGGTGCGGATCCAGGGATTGAGACCGAGTGCACAGGACCCTTCTCCCCCACCCCCACCCCAGAGTGGGTAATTTTAGCATCCTTCGCGCGAGAGCATATCGATATCTAATGAAGTTGCTTCTCTGGTCTCCTCTCCCAAGAAATCCTAGATCCGCCTTTGTACTGTTAGGGTATGATTGTAGCTACTGTAGCTGCAATCAAAAATACTAGCTATGTCTTTCTTATAGCTTGATATTACCTGGTTTGAAATGCTGTAAAATACAAAGATGATTTTTTTTGCCAGCGAAGACTTATCGAGGCCCGACTAGCCCTTTGCATATTGTACTAAGTTTGCTCGGGTGGCATGATTATAGGCTCTTCTGCAGAAACAATCTTGTTCGCTTAACTTTCAAATAAGATTGCACATTGAGTCAAAATATTCTACTATTTCATAGCAGATGTGAAAGCAGAAAGCTTACTTTGCATACACGAATCGGGTCGGAGTTGTTGTGGTTAACTGTTCAGGTCAATTATCAAACCAACGGGTTGTATATGAATTCCATTTTAAAGATTCCCAGAAAAGAAAACTGAAGTAAATATACAGCGGAAAGTGAGAAAAATGTATTAAATTTGACAGCAGACAAATATACTGAATATTTAAGTAGAGTAAAGATGAAGAAAAGAGGTATGATGAAGGGAAAGATGAAGAGAAGAGGCAAGAGAAGTGAAAACTAAACCAGCTTGCTATAAATATCAGTACTATATTACTCTCGTATTAACGACTTTAAACAAACGCAGTTAAACATAACGTCGGATAATGGAGGAGGTCTTACCGATGTCGATAAAGATGATTTCTGGCTCTCTGGAGATGAACGCAAAATAATGTCAGTATCCGATCCATCTTCATGTGTTCCCCTTTTCTTTCTATAAAACGACTTAATGTCCTTTCCTAGAGTCATTTTGTTTCACTTTGCTGAGTTAAAATTGTAACTAAACACTAGAATGTCACTTTCCGATAATTTACAAGAAAAACAGATCATTAAGAAAAAAGGAATGGTATAGATATTGTCTGAAAGACGCTGAAGGAGAAACCCAGTTTCGAAGAGTGAAAAAATGTGTAACTCCCTTTGGCTGGTTTGCAAGGTATAATATGTCTTCTGAGAAATCTCGGTCTTGTAATCCTTACAATATCTGCACAGACCTATAGGCATAGCTTATCGTGGTTGTCGCGCTATCTTAAGATTATCACACAAGGAACTTAACAAGGTGCGCGAGCTTCTATACGCAAAGTCATGATGAAGGGTTAAACTTTAATGGTCCATTAAACTGAATTGTTCGTTTCTCATGGGTTACACCGAAATCTTTTGAAAACTTTTTTTCAGCCTAATCTGATTCAGGATAACAACGAGAGGTATTGGGACTCGCTCGGGTGTGACGTTTACTACTTTACTGCTTTTGCATTACATCTACTCAATTTAGGCTAAGATCATGTGTATAGTGTCCTTTCCTGTTCAGAAAACCTCACTTGACGTGACATCGTTATGATCATATACGGTTAAAAGTCTCGATGTATAACGGGACTGGGGTTGAGAGTGGATCTAGTTGTTCGGTGTTCGTATATACCCGAGCTCTATCTTAGGTGGCTTACAGGCAGTGGCGGAGCGTCCATACAGGCAGGGGCGGATGCCCCCCCCCCCGACGGACTCAAATGGACTGCTGGCGCCCTTTTCAGCTTTTTACCACGTTTTACATATTATTGACACATTACATTGACTTTGCGCTCTCATCTATCTATTGACATTTGTCACATTTTGTTGGTGTAATTTTCTGACACCTATTTATTCTTCATTGATCTGCAAATTAGCAAGGCCCGGAAAGGGTCATTTCCGGCGATCTAGGGAGTATCTTTACTCAAAAAAATTCTGTACGCTCCGCGCCAACCTGTGGTGGCGCTCCGCTTAGATAGTGTCGAAATCGCCCCTACAGACCATTCTCGACCCCCCTAACCAATACCCCTAGCGACGCGACTGCTAAAAGGTAGGCTCCGGCATACCGGTATCTGTCCTGTTCAGGTACACAGCATCCCGTGTGTAGATTTAATTTGTACCTTATGATCATACCACTGATTTTATAACAAAAGAACAAAATGGCTAAGATTGGATTTAAAGAAAACAAAATGATGTTATAAATATAAGGCGATTTGTTTGTATGATATATGACGTCGAATTCTTGCAATGAAGCGATTTCTGAATTCACCATCAATGTCAGTAGTTTTAGGTATCTGTATAAGAAGGCCAATTGTCTTTCTCTTTTCCATCGTACTTGTTAAACATTATTCACTATTCGTTAAATCTCTTTCACTCCCTCTGTAAATGTCCGACTTTATAATACTCAAGTCAATACTCGTACTCAAGTGCATTTTCTGTACTCATACTCAGGGGTTTGTACTCGTACTATGGTTTGTAATCGTACTCAGGGTTTTTTACTCGTACTCAGAGGAATGTACTCATACTCAGGGGTTTTGCACTCATACTCAGGGGTTTGTACTCGTACTCAGGGGATTTGTACTCATACTCAGGGGTTTGTACTAATACTCAGGGGTTTGTACTCATACTCAGGGGATGTGTGCTCAAACTCAGGGGCTTTGTACTCATACTCAGGGGATTTGTGCTCATACTCAGGGGTTTGTACTCATACTCAGGGGTTTGTACTCATACTCAGGGGTTTGTACTCATACTCATGGGGTTTGTACTCATACTCAGGGGTTTTTACTCATACTCAAGGGTTTGTACTCATACTCAGGGGTTTGTACTCATACTCAGGGGTTTGTACTCATCCTCAGGGGTTTGTACTCATACTCATGGTTTGTATTCGTACTCTGGGGTTTGTACTCATACTCAGGGATTTGTACTAATACTCAGGGATTTGTACTCATACTCAGGGGTTTGTACTCATACTCAGATGTTTGTACTCATACTCATGGGATTTGTACTCATACTCATGGTTTGTATTCGTACTCAGGGGTTTGTACTCATAATCAGGGATTTGTACTAATACTCAGGGATTTGTACTCATACTCAGGGATTAGTACTCATACGTAGGGGTTTGTACTCATACTCATGGGATTTGTACTCATACTCATGGGTTTGTGCTCATACTTAGGGGTTTTTACTTGTACTCAGGGGTTTGTTCTCATACTCAGGGGATTTGTACTCATACTCGTGGGATTTGTACTCGTACTCGTGGGATTTGTACTCATACTCAGGGGTTTGTACTAATCCTCAGGGGTTTGTACTCATACTCATGGGTTTGTACTCATACTCATGGGGTTTGTGCTCATACTTATTTGATTTGTACTCGTACTCAGGGATTTGTACTCATACTCAGAGGTTTGTACTCATACTCAATCAGGGGTTTGTACTCATACTCAGGCTTTGTACTCGTACTGAAGGTTTGTATTCGTACTCACGTTTCCGTATTCATACTTAAAGAAGATAATTGAAAAGAAAACTACTGAAAATAGGTAACCCCAAAATCAACTGAAAATATATACCTATGGATAGGGGGAGGGAGGGTGGGGTGGGGGGCTTCACCATATACTTAATTGCTGTCGTTTTTTTTTTGTAAACACTACTTCTATCAATGCGAATTGACTATAAAACTCCACCAATCTCATATATAGCTGCTTTCTTTTCTAACACAAATATCATTCCACGTGTTCATTGACGCGATACGCAGGCTGTTGAAGCTTTTAAGTCTAGGGTACACTAAAACAAAACTGCCAACTGTGTGTAACAACTCTCTAATACAGAGGGTTCCCATAATATGGTGGTTGAAAGAAGGTTAAAACGATAAACCGTACTTAACTTATCGCGTTCGTCTTTTGTTATAATATTCTGTTGTACAATACGGTCTCAGTAGTGGAGGGTGTGGTGGGGGTGTGGTGTGGTGGGGGTGGGGTTGGTGTTGGTTATGGAATGCTCCCTTTCTATATTTCATTGGTTTTCTCAATGTTTTTAAAGTTTTAATGAAGTTAATAAACACAGTGAGACCAGTTAAAGAATTATAATAGTTAAACAAGCCGGAGAATGACAAGGTTGAAAGACATACTATACGGTACAATCAGGTATTTTTTACCTCCATTATATCTGAATTGATTTCTCCATTACAAAGCTTATTATTGGACGAAACGGGGATTGTAAATAGTCTGTATAGGTTTGGACGTTCGAGGTAATCCTCTTATAAAAGATTGAAGGTCATTAGTATTGGGTCTACATTTTAGCATTGCTAAGGTTAATAAATGTTTTTTTTATATAATTACTTTCCTGTAGAATTGGATACCTTGGAGTTATTCGTATAGACACTGAGAACTGTTCAACTATACGTACCAATGGTCAATGAGGGATTAACCCCTTCAGGGTCACAGCCAAATGCGTTTTTTTGCGTCAATTAGTTGAGTATGAATCACCACTATTTAAGGATTTTCTAGCATATTTATAGGGGTAGTCCTAATCAAGATCTTTAAGACAAAGACCTAAGTCACACAATGCCTATTGAAAGGCAATGTCCATGTTATTCTTATAAAATATGTGCTGACTCCATCATACACCCAGAAGTGGGTGGGATCAGGGGAGGTGTGTGAGGGGGGGGGGGGGCGGTGAGGCATTAGGGCGATAAATGGGGATGGAAGAATGGGTGAGGGATAGAGGGTTGAATGGTTGCGAGGGGATCATCTCCTTGTTACAGCTCTGCTTATGGCTTATGATGTGATGTATGCTGTTTCCTATGGTTAACAGCTCTATTCCTATATCTCCCGCTCGCACCCTCCCCCCTCCATTTCACTCGAAGAGCCATCGAAGAGCCGAAGAGACATACTTAAAATAGCAGATCAAAGTAATAATGATACGCAAAAAGCAAAATGGAAATTTAACAATTTCTAACTTTTTACTTCATTCTTGACATGTTTAGCTAATGAACAACGATATGACACACGCACACCAAAAACTCCATATATATAATGTCCGCTTATATATTAATTTAGTATCTATATATGGGCTACACATAACTGTCTATCGAAATATATATCACAGAGGAAAATATTTTATGTCCATATAACACCAGACCAGCAGACAAATGGTGTTAATATTTTGCGGTTCAATGGGTCTTTGGTGATAGTATGGAGGTATAGGCTATTAGCTTTCTCGTTCAGTGTATATTTTTGAATTGCCGTATATATGATATGCTGAAATCACTTACCGATAACTTCTAAACTCGCAATGAATCAACTAACGGTATATAGTTCCGACTGCTTACGCAGTAACAGCGTTCGGTATGGCTGGTTATTCGGCTATTATGCAAGGGCGTTTTAGCGACAGCTTATATCTTGGATCACTGGTAATTTAATTCTGCTACTAGCCTACCACCAGTTTCTTGTCACAGTCAATACACACACACACACACAGACTCATCTCCTTAACTTTCACAAACCTGTATAAAAGTTCAGTTATTGATACCAGACTGAAGTTAGCATGGAGTTAAATATTGCACAACTAGTTTACTGATCTGGAAGAAAATCCATTATTCTCTGAAACAAGTATTGGTTCTAGGTTGAAGTTCATTGTGGATTATAAAAACGCTACAGGGGTGAGCTATTCCACAGGTCAGTGACTTACTTAATTTGCGCTAAAAAATAAAAGGATATTTTGTTGCATTTTGTTTAGGTCAGAATATGTCAGCACTACTAGTTAGATTTAAATTAAGATAATAGGATACTGACCAATCACTAGATACGTTCCTGGATTGATACTCCGGTTAAAAAGTTGAGTGAGTTACAAGTTATTAATACTTCCAGACTTTCCCTATACATATCGTCGCCCAGACAATATGTTTACCAATATAGAAACCTGGAGAATTAGTCTAAAATTCCAACTCTTTCGTCACAGATGGTTATTTTGTAAAGTTAACTCGACCAGTTGTGGTGTGTATTTGTATGTAATTCTCGGTATGGAATACATAGTTGGGAATTTTCCAAGGAAAGCGAAATGAACCTGATTAATGTCTTAAAACCGATGAACTACATTTTTCATAAAGTCAAATCAATGAAAGGAGTGTTGAATTTTTTTTGGATCCCCTTGAAATCACTTTCTGGGTTTCATCAGAAGAAGTGATCGTTAGTTTATCAATATGTAAAGCTCCGTGGGTTTTTATTTTACTAGCTCGCTGGTTCCAATCCAGTTCTAGCCACCAAAAAGAAAAAACGAAAAACAAATTGTTTTTTTCCCCTTACATATTCAAACTACATTGTTATTGAATATCAAAAGACGTTGGTTTCGTTTCGCTTCTTAAATTCTCAGTCTGAACTATTTTTCATTTCCCAAATTTTTCTACTGACCTAGATATGCATGCAGGGGTTTTTATAAGGCTCACCCCACACCCCCAATTCTGAGCAGGGAGATACTTTTTAAGAAAAAGTCGCCCAGGAAAGAACCTGGGCACGAAAACCAAACTACCAAACGACTGATCCGCTCTCAACCCCAGTCCCCTTGCATCGGGACTGTGACTGAGCAGGGAGATGTTACGTAACATTTGTCTGCTAAAATCAATGGCGAAGATGGTAAAAATAGCTGCTTCATTGTTAATACTCTTTTATTTCACCTTCATGTCACTGCAAGAAAAATAAAAAGATGATGAAATTCCTTCTTAAACCTCTCTGCATATTTCTTGTATTGAACAACTCCCCCGAATGGATGAAGTTTAATGCGGAATTCTACTTTCGATATGCCATATAGTCTTGCAAACATCAATGACGGTAATGTTTCTATAACAAATCCAATTTTTCAAGATATTCCCCTTTAAGAGTACCCTGTATGATTCACATATGGAACGCTCCTTTAAACCGACCTTAATGATGACGTCAGCTCATACAACCAGGTGTGAATGCATTATAATGCATATGTTATTGTTTCACTAAAGTCTCAACCGAAATTTGTTTGTTAAAATTCACGCAAACAATAGAGCACCCATGGACTAACCTCCAACGTAATCTGTACGTAACAAATTGGTAATGGAACTTGTCATATGAAGGCCAAAACTCATATTAAACTATAGTACCAAATTTAGTGTTGCTTCTGAAGAGCTTACCTAATGGGTTGTGTGCTAAGTATGGTATTCCGCGACTTTGATTGAATTCGGTTCCCTATTACTCCCCTCCCCCTCCCCACCTCCCCCACCTCTTTAGGAGTGAATGTTAATGTTATTGTTGTCTAAAATTTCTAATAAATCAACCAAACTTTGTTTCTTTAAGTTCTTAGAAATATAACAGAGCACCAATAGATAAGACACCATCTTGAAAAAAACATGGAAATGGATTATAAACATGTCATTTAAAGCAATAGTTAAATATCTTATAATAGGTTTGGGCATACTGATAACATTTAGGACGGAGCATTAAATATGGTTACCGTACGTCCCGATTAATCGGGATGTCCCATTTGTACAACGAAAACTAAAACGTCGGTAAACTAAATTGTCCCCACTTTTTAAAGGCCTTTGTAGTGTTCAAAAATATCATAGTGCTGGTAAGATACTCATATGCCGTAGGTTACATTATACGTAAACGTTTGGGAATCGTGATAAAATCGTTTACAACACAAATATGATTGATGACCTCATATTAGCTTCACAAAATTGGCGGGAAAAGCTATGTATTCCTCTTTAAAACATCCAACATTTTCTTCGTCCAAGGGAAGGGAGGGATGCAGTGTGCTTCTTTGTAACGAAAGAAATGTGGTTACCCTTGCACCTTACCGAAACCTATATATATATATATATATCCATAGGTCACGTGGGATATGTGTAAAAAGTTAAATGTTGAGAGCGCCAACACGACCCATAAAGCCAACTGAATCCGACAATGTAATACTTAACATACCACAGGGAATGTTGTGTATATGTTGTGAAATATAGTTATCCTATAGCAGTAGCTGCCATAAGGTGGAAGACCGTCATAAATATTAAGATAATGTTTACATTTATAGGATACATATCGTAAACAAACAATATTTTATCGGATTTATAAATATGATATCCAGCGTTTAAAACGGTAGCACAAATTGACAGATACTATTTCCTATAAAGATATTATTTGTATCTAAATCATGATAGTAAATAATTAGCTTCTGTCTTCTTGCCATTCCTTTCCGTGTCATTCCTACAATTGGTTATTTTAATAGACATTTGAAACATTTTCTCTTTATTATTTATGATGAATACGTCTTTCCGTCAAACATCAACCAATGTAACTTTTCTTCTATCTTTATTTATACATTGGTTTCAACACAGCTGTGCTCGTCCTGTGTTGTATGCTAGATTTTGGGTTGTGCATGAACAATCCATTCATTCATTCATTCATTCATTCATTCATTCATTCATTCATTCATTCATTCATGCATTCATTCATTCATTCATTCATTCATTCCTTCATTCGTTCATGCATTCATTCATTCATTTCATTCATTCATTCATTTATTCATTAATTCAACCATTCATGCATTCATTTATTCATTCATTCATTCATCCATCCATTCATTCATTCATTCATGCATGCACTCATTCATGAATTAATTCATGAATTCATTCATTCATGCAATCTTGTTTGCAATATATAATAGATACTCAAGACCGATTATGTTGAAAAAAAGTTTTGAACTGAAACACTTCATTCATAAAATCGAATTTTCATTATTAACAACATTATGACAAAAACCATTCCCCATTAGAGAGTTTAGGTCATCATTATTGACCGCAAATATGCTAGAAAATTCAAATAGTGGTCACCCATGTTTGACGTTAAATATGCGTTACCTCTAATGTTGAAAGCATTTTCAATTACTGAGATTCTTGTCTCCCCCCTCCCCACCCCCGAACAATTTCAAAGTAAACATGGTCAAATGATACCCTTTGTGGTACTTTTAAGCATATAAATAGGTCTTAACTCAAGGTTGTGCTAATAAATACTTTTGAATTTTGAAAAAAATACCCGTCCCCAGACCGACATTGTAGATGGAAACCATGGCCCCCACCGCCCCCCCTCCCCATCCACCTCTTTGCATACACCACTGGGTTGTAATATACTGTAAATAGCAAATGGAATGTACATTAGCGCACGCTACTGTTATGTAGAGAGAAATACGCCCAAAAGTTGGTGGCGCTGCATTGAAATACATCATAGGGTCGTCTTGCACAGCGCTGGATTATCATAATATTGTGACCCCGTTCATGAGAATAAATTTAATCTAAAGAGTCAGGGTACTTGTCAATTAGTTATCATCCAATTAATTTGTCGAGCATTGTTCAGAAGAATATTGCAGTTGATCAAATAAGGCGACACATTAGTTTTATCTTCTCGCCAAGCTGAACGGACTTCAGCTAAGGCATATTCAGGTCGTAGAATTAGCCTTACCACACTTCAAAATCCGATCGGAATTGTTTTAACATGATATCATTGGAATAAAAATACAATTCCATTAGCTAAGTAATGAAATAGTGGAGTAAGAAGTGAACATATTGTGAACTTTATGATTTTAAATAACGCTTTCTTAACTCTACAATGGAAACGTATCTCATGGAGGACATTTTCAGATTGAAATAATATTAACTATTTAAAAACAATTTTCTGGTGTCTTCAATCGATTAATCGCAGTATTTGGTTGGTTTGGTGCGATTGATTAACAGCTACTTAAAAGATGGTTAAATTATTAATAATATCGCGACCTTTCTCTGTTTTAGAGAATAATTGTCAAGGACGTTCATTGAATGTACTCTTGTGTTATGCATGGAATGTCACCTAATCAGTGGCAGATTTTCACAGTTCACAACAAACCACGGTTGTTATTATCTTCAACAAAACATCATTGTACTCTTGAACTTTTGAGGCAATCCATGCCAACTAATCCGTTTAAACTATTTGTTGTTTAATGCGTAAAAGTACATGACGAAAGGTTAGTTATTGATCCGGCAATCCTAATGAATCGTAAAAGAGGTGAAAATGTAAACAAGTTCAACACAAAATCAAAGCTAGTCGGCGTAATCAGTCAGTATATACCATCGGGCGTATATAAAATTAATAACACTAAATTCGTTATAGTAATAATGATTCCGCTGGCTAGAGAGAATGTTATTAAAAAGCGTATGTCACTAGTATTCTGATCAAGGGAACGTTACGTAGATATCGGCATACATTTGATCCCAGATGGATTTATATACAGAGACGAGAGATGGACATTAGTTGATTGGTTGTGGAAGACGGGGGGGGGGGGGGGGGGGTGAAGGTGACCCGTACAGAATGAAGAAATTGAAATTAATGTGTGAAGATCTTTCCAAATTCCAATCCTTTGTTTTTCAATTTATCAGAAGGTGATGGAACCTTAAATCTACAAGGAGAAGTTAAGAGAGAGGGTGAAGGAAAGAGAAGGAGCGAAAGAAAGATAGTTCAATAGCCTAGCTGTGACACATATTAAGCATCGCGTGTTTAATCTAAGACTATGCCTTTCATCACGATCGGGCATAAAATTATTCGACCTTCGTCTTTAAGTTTACCGAACTTCTTAATTTCTTCCTATTTTATACCTTTCAATTAATCGTTATGGGATTTTTGCTTCATAAAACGATCAAAATTTCCAAAAATAACATGAAAGGCATTGCTTTAGTTCGTGGCTGTGTGATGAATGGAATAACGCGCAGATTCCTCATTTTCTGCCAAGCTTCTTATAAATTTATTAGGCGTGACAAATAGTCTGTTGAGATATCCAAACTATAACAGCGGTGTCTCA
>KN885102.1:0-13034 GCA_000934455.1 Apostichopus parvimensis
GATCGCCACCCATGGCGGTAGAATCCAATGAAAGATTAAAGCCAAAGAGAAGTAATGACACAATTTTTAGCTTTCATCAGTTAATTTTATGATACCGACTATAAACATATGTACTTTCAAAGAGAAAATCGAGAATCAGCAACAAAGCACTAAGCTGACGGTAGGCTTTTAGGTTTTGTAACGTAGTCTATATAAGTGACTTAGCACGAGTTTCGTAATCCAACCTCTGGCCTAGGCCGATACCAGCTGACCCAACATAAGTCTTAGTAGAATCATGGAGGTAACTCCATGGTAGAATTACATTGCATATCTCACAATCGTTAAGCCTAACGTTAGCCGATGTGACACAAATAGGGCCATGCCACCAAACAATAAGATTTACCATAGGCCTATAACGGATCTGAGCGGCTCTCAGCTAAACGTTGTTGAAAACCAGATGTAGTAGACTAGACATAGGCAAGTGAGACGAAATACAAATTTAAGATGGCAAGCCTTACATGTAGGGGGGAGGTGGGGATTTGATTTGGAGTAGTAAACATTAGGGAATCTGTCGTGGTCACTCAAGTAAGTAATGTATGATAACACATGAAAGATGAAGTAAAACTCATTAAATATATTTTGAGGTGTGTTTGTCAGCATTAAAGTAGTGTAAGTGACAGGCATATATGGTAGTATAATTATACATGGTGGATATCAAAGAATCATTGTGAAATCGAGGGTTTAAGCCAAACAGGGTAACCTCAAAGCCACCCTCCCTTCCACCCAAATGGATTTATAAGCTAGATAAAGACACCATATATATACTAAATTTGAAGCAATGAGTAAGAAAGTTCATTCTGCATGAGTCTCTGGCTCCAGATTTGTTATTATTTTAGGATGATGTTGGCATACACGTAAAGACAGTAATGCAAATCTGAATGGATGCTGCTTGGATACCACACAGAGTAATGCTGGCCTACTGTAGAACAGACATAACCAAACAATTATTCCACTGGTTAGTGCATATACACGATGAGTGGTAGTCATTGCATTTATTTTGTTTTGTATAGACACTTCTGGATAAATGCATGATGCCTGCGGGCTCCTGGCGTAGTCTGGACCCAGTATGTGACCATGGTGGAGTTTAAGATGGCAAGATTATCCTTCAGCCTGCGGATATTAAATCTGGTTGTGTTCAGCCTTGCATGACTCGACCCCTTTTTACCTAACAAGCCTAGTCCAGTGTGTCATTTTGCAATGCAGGGTATAGCATGGTCTTCCAGGATTTGAATGTTGTGATGAAGGGTATAACATGGTCTTCCAGGATTTGCAATTTTGGTGGAACTGTCTCATCTGGAAAGTTTTTCTGACAGAAATTCAAGTAGCTTTTGATGGTTTATATCTGTAAGAAAATTAAACCACAAAATAGTTTATCACATATTACTTTCCTTTTTAAAACTTCACACACAAGTAATATCAGCTTTCATAATCCATATACCAGCAATATGATTGGTCAGAAAGTCATAATGACCAGTGGTCAACCATATGGTGCATTAACGTACCGTTCAGATTGGTCGGATTGTTTCTTTGTGTATTTTACGCTGGTCCTAAGAGCCAACTACTCAATCGATAACCAAAAGCCTAAATCAGCAAAGGGCTATTGTAATCCTAACAAAAGGATGCTAGCAACCACTGCTGACCGTGGAAACACTCTAAACCTGCAACCACACTCAAGCTCCGCCGAATCTGCATATTACGGAGAGAGAGCCAGTAGAGCTGTGGTCTGCTTTACTGATTTCAATGAATAGACAATGACACTCACACGCCATCATGATGACGATAAGATTTGGCAATGGTCCATAATTACCTGTCGTCATATTAATCAATGAGAGAACCGAATAATGGGTCAACTCGTTAATCCGGGTAACTGAGAAACATGAACATCGGACCTCACCTAACGCTTTTATATATTCTTGAGAAAGGTACCCAGTAGCATTATACTGTTTGTTGCAGGTTCCAAAGTGTCTGAAAAGTGTCTTATATTTTGATGTAACAGCTTGATTATCATGCACAAGGGTTGGACACTGTTTTAGTGCTGTGTTGATGACATCTGACATCAGCTTTTTGATGTTTTCATTCTATATAAACAAAGGTGAAAATGGAGCTATTATTGGCAATCATTTTTGAGATGAAGGAGTCCTCTCAATATATTTGGCAATTTTAACATCAAGCAGGTGGCATGTATTTTCCAAACTATTAAAATGTTTCAAGAAGAGACCCGGGCTGAGATGTAGTCCAGGTGGACACACCTGTCAGAGACAAGTATATTCTTACATTTAATCTTACATATCTGACCATTCTGTAGAACACGATAAAACATTCATCTTCAGAGAATGCTACTGGAGCACCGCAAAAGTGAGGAAATATTACTATAAGGAAGAAATATATAAAGGGCAAAACTAAGGGATAATGTCATGTTTAATTCTCCTCTCCTGAGGAAAGGAACTTTTCCCAGCCATGGATGGATTCACATGAGGATACATTAATACAAATGGTGCTTTTACTTCACCTGATCTTGTGGAACTTCAAAAAGATGATCATCTATGACATTGAAGTAATCCTTTGCTGTTGATGGTCTTTCACCATGTTGGAGGTATGTTTGTTCAGTGATCTCAGAGGACATCGACATCTCTCTTCCAAGGGAACCCTCATTTCCTCTTTGGTAGTGATACAGTATAGGCAACAGTGAAGGCCTACAGTACTATATATATGTAAAGATAAGGATAATTGCACAGTTCTTATAATGCCTTGATAAACAGAGAGCACGCTGCCATTATTTCAGGGTGAAGACTCAAGCCTGTATATTTGGGTTTCAGTAGATTAGCCAATGTGGGGGGGGGGGGGTTGTGAAAGGTGGAACCCAGATGATATTCTGACCCTTTCAAAAATAAAAGGTAAACCAATTGGAAAACTGTTGAACAAAGACCCTTCATAAATTTTCCTCCCCACTAAAAGAAAAAACAATTGCAGTCCCATACCTTGAAGATTGTTACCCCAAACATGAAGATTGTTAGTTTCTTCTCTCCGTAAATGTAAACAAAGATAATGAAGCTATTAGTTCCTTGCCTATAGAAGCGTGTAAGATTGTCACTTTTAGTCAAAGTTTAGTACCTTTTCTTAATGACTAAATGTAAACTTACATTTGCTTAACTGCTTACTTCCACTCTACTTTGGGTATTGAGTTGCTCACAGTGTTGTTGCATCCCTATCTTGAGGTTAGCTCTGAAGTCATCAGCTGGAAAAATGGTGACCACAACAGTGTTCTGGGGAATCAGCTAGTTTGGAAAATCTGCTGAAAGTTTCCTCCATCCTTGCTTGTCACCTCCCAACTTTAATCCAGATCTCATCAGCGGGAACAAAATTTGTCCACTGCGAAGCTTTTAGTCTATTCAAAGATAAACATAACAAGTACTTGTTACAGGTCAATTTCAATGCGCAGACATTTAAACACCAGCTGAATTCATAGTGCATGATATTTCTCAAAGTGTCATAACTTATTGCTTTTAATTGGATGTATAGTGAGTGGTATTCCAACAGTCGAAAATTTAATACGATTCTAGGATATGTTTTTTAAATTTTTTTTTATTGTTTGTACTATTATATATAGTGATATTCCTACAGACTAAAATTTTGTAGGTGTCTGTGAGGTTTCTTTGAATTTGAATTTAAATATTATGTGTAGTGGTATTCCTACAGCAGAAAATTGTAAGAATACCAACACTTAATGTCAATGCAAAACTTACTGATTCAGCCACCTGCAACAAAAACACAAGCTCCATTAGTGTTTATTTTTAAAGGTAAATTACCAAGTTTTGCAACTGTTGTTGCAGTTATATATCCAGTAGTGGGTATGAAGGCAGAAGGCATATTAACTGTAATTGTATGCTCAAGTAGATTTGCCAGTTACTTTTCTTGATGATCTTGTATATTGTTTTATACATTTGACTGAGAGTTTTTTGCAATTATTTTAACTTAACTTAAAGGAGGTGACAAAGATGTTATACCATCCAAGAGTTATGACAGGATATGGTTGCTATGGAAACCAGACTTGTTAATCAGTAGTTCAAGTTAAACTATTGTTCTTTGTTGTTATTTATAGTTTTGATTCTATGTTTTTTTATGAAAGAGGATGTTTGCATTACAGTTAGTAATAACATTCTGAGATAAGTGCAAGATTACCTTTTGAGTAAGATTTTTTTATATTGATCACTGACACACTGGTGTGTTACTCTACAGAACCTCCAGACTATCAAGATACTTCAGATTCTCCAGACTTACCAGATTTATATCTGAGGTAAAGAATCTCCAGATTCTACCAGTGATTGAGGTTTTCACCAGACAAATACTAGCTCATCACTGGAGATTCTCTGGAAGCTAAAGGTACAGGTTCCGCGGCCAGATGAGCTTAAAGGGTACGTCAATCTCCAACAGATAGGTCCATCTCCGAAGAACAGTTTGCTTCAGATGAGCCTAGAGGTGCAAATTATCTCCTGGGATACTCTTGTCCACAGAGGTATGGTTTAAAAAGGTATAAGGCGATACCCACTGTGAGGTGAATTTTCTGAAGTTTGGTTCCTGGAGGACATTTGGTTTACTATTGATGACCAACTGCCGGCACTTAACATTGTATTTAGGTATTCATAACCATCGCGCCTTTAAGATTCCATTTATATAAATACATTTTTGTAATTAGGTCTCAGGGGGATACCGGTATCTCTAACCTTTCTTCCCTTTATTCGGAAATGTTTGTGAATCATGACATAGAGGCAAGAGTTTTTTTCTGGTTGTGGAATATATTAGACTAGACTCCTCAGAGTTAACTGTTTGTTGTTTTATGCTTATAGTCCTCTTGTTTCAGGATTGCAGGATTGTGTGTTTTTACATTAAAACCTGGGTTACATTCATATTCATGCTCATCCTAACACCAACATGAATTCTTCTTGTACACACACTGGTGCTGTAGTACTTGTATAACAATATATTGTGTCCAGTGCAAGACTAGGTACCCATTCTTGTGTCCAGTTCAAGACTAGGTACTCATTTTTGTGTCCAGTGCAAGACTAGGTACTCAATCTCGTGTCCTGTGCAAGACTATGTACTCATTTTTGTATCCAGTTCCAGACTAGGTACTCATTCTTGTGTCCAGTGCAAGACTAGGTACTCAGTCTTGTGTCCAGTGCAAGACTAGGTTCTCATTCTTGTGTCCAGTTCAAGACTAGGTACTAATTCTTGTGTCCAGTGCAAGACTAGGTACTCATTTTTGTGTCCTGTCCAAGACTATGTACTTATTTTTGTATCCAGTTCCAGACTATGTACTCATTTCTGTGTCCTGTGCAAGACTAGGTACTCATTCTTGTGTCCTGTGCAAGACTAGGTACTCATTGTGTCCAGTGCAAGACTAGGTACTCATTCTTGTGTCCAGTGCAAGACTAGGTACTCATTCTCGTGTCCAGTGCAGGATTAAGTACTCATACTTATGCTTAAGAGCCCTGTACTCTTACCCTTACCTATACTCATGCTTACTCATCCTTATAACAACATGAATTCCTCCTTGTACACACCCTCTTGCTGTGTTACTTATAACAATGCTGTCTGTAACCAACCATCTCAAGGAAGGAGGTTGTTCACTTGACAAGGTACCTCAATAAAACTGACACCACATGTGCATTCAAACTATTCCCAAGGACTCGATACTGTTGTTTTTGACTGAGTTCAGATGGAAAACCTGAAAAGGAATGAACAAATAAGTTATGGAAATGTTGATGAATGAATGCCCAGAAATTGGTTTCTTCTTCAACACTGAACTAATACTACGCATATGGAACTTAGGCAAACAGGTGTTGAGGATCAATACTATATATATATTTCTGAAGTGTGATGTCTGTGTCTGGTTGGGAAGAGAAGCTGGGGATGGGGTAAGGGGGGGGGGGGTTTGACAAGGGTTGCTGGAATATTGCTCCTGTTTTGACTAATGCATCATTTCTAAACAACTTCGGTAATGCCTTCCAGTATTGCGATACCAGTAACATGGCTTGATAAAGGGATAAAATGGCCCATTCTATGTAAGAAATGGTTTGATCTCGTTGAGAATCACATTGAAATCATATTCTCTATTTCCATCCACTATACCAATGTTGCAATAGTTGATAGGGAGGAGGGGCAGTTCTGAATATTGAGCTACACTAAAGAAGGCATAAATGAAAATGAAACAATTGATAAAAGTGTAAACAGAGACAAAGAGCCAGCAGCGTAATTAGGAGTAACCTTGGTGCAACCTAGGTGTCACCTAGGTGCAACCAGGATGCAACCTTGGTGCCACCTAGATGCAAACTTGTTGCCTCTTTCATGGATTAATGAAGCGCTAATCTGGCAAAACTAGTTACATTAAAGTCAACCAACAATATCTCCAGTTAAGAAGATAATCGGATAGGGTTTTTAACAAGATGTGGAGTATATTTTGCTCTGATGCCCTATTTGTTTCACACTCTATGTCAGTCACCACAATACCCCTTGAGTATGGACAATCCTATTTGGTTGATCTTATGTCACCAAACTATCTCAACAAAGCAAATGCCAGTTCCTATAATGTGCGATTTACTGCTGATCTTTCCAACCTGTGTTGTTTTGACTCACGAAATGTTACCTCACAAAGACATGAGATTTCAACAGAAAATAAACTATTTAATGGATAGTTGAGGCAAACAATCTATTGATCACCACGTTTTACTTTGTGGTGTTGGGGACAGATGTCATTGCCTAAGGAAGGGGTCTATGACGAGGGAGCATCCCCATCCACCTAATTTTAGGGGACCCATCCAAAACTGTGTGGCAACCCTACAAAGAATCTGGACCCCCCACCCCACCTTGATTTACCAGGGTGGTAAACTATTAAAGCACACTCACATATCTGCCCATGTAATAGTTCTATTCCACTTTAAATGTTGGAGTCATTCCGTGTCAAATCACGGATGGTTGTTGCTGCACCCTCTCCAAAAATTCCCAAATTTTTTGTATGATTGGAACATAATTAGTCATAATAATGATTGAACCATAATATAAGCATATTCTGAAAATTTCAGTTGCATTGCTTTACAATTGGGCGATTTATCACACTTTGAAATTCCGCAATTTGTCGCCACCATAGCATTTTGGCATTTTCTTGACTTTTGAGGTCTCATTTCTCAGCAATTAAACATCCTACTACCTTTCTATTACAGATGCATATAAAATATATCCCATAGAACAGGAATATAAAAAATTAGGCTACAAAAATATTGTCTTGTGGAGTTAGGTCAACTTAAAAGTGTCAAAATATTTGATTTGTGTACTTTTCACTAAAAAATGCTCCTAAACCATTGCTTCAGGGTATTGATTCTTTCAGAGGTTATTATGTCTAGTACAAACAATACAAAATAATGATTACAATGCTTTCCTATAATATATTTGCAAGTTGTGCAACTCTAAAGTTGCTATTTCATGCTGTGATTCAGCATGAGGTAGGGGTTTTGATGCCAATTTTTTACAAAGTAACCATGTTAGAGCTGTCAGGGTTTTATACTTTAATTATAAGTATAAGGTTCTTACACCTAAACAAATTTCAGAGTTCTAGCTTTTCTCAATATTAATTTATGAAGTTGTTAAGTTGCTCTGTTGCAAAGAAAAATCCTCAAAGTTTGGGATTTTTTATACAGAAAAACGTTTTTGCCTGTTTTGATGTTCCATGTGTTTTGAGCCTGGGTATTGTACTTCAATGTCATTCAATTCAATACTGTGCAGTTTTTAATGTCATACAAACAAATACTATTTGCAATGTACTTGTATGTTCTGGTTTAATTCATTTAATTAAAAGACTTAACTATATAATGAATATATACATAGCATAGCCATATATATGTTTTATGTGTAATTATATTTGTTAGTGTGTTGCTAGTAGTTTAATACTGTAGTAGTAGTATTGGAAGTCCCTATATGTCACGAGGCCCATGGTTGAGATGTGTGCCTAACGACCCAGGTATCTTGTTGCAGGTAGTTGACCCCATTAGAGCAGAAGAACCCCTTCTCCCCTTAAGACTAATGTCCCCTGGGTAGGAGCGATGAACCTGGGGTTACATGTATACAACAATGGATTAAACGTTACATTTAAGTCTGCTCTGAGGAACTTGTAGCAGCATTCCAGAGATAAAATTAGCATACTTTAAATGTGTTTACATTGCAACCCAACTAGTTGCTGAAGTATTACTACCACTCAATTTTGGACTTTGCGATCTCAAGACTAAAATTTTGCCTAAATCCTACCTGAACACAACTTCAGTTTGACAGATATGACTTTTTACTTACTAAATTCTTTGGGAAAACAGTGAAAGTTGGCAACTTCCCTCGGTGTGAAATATCTCAAGCCGAGCTGTTGGAGGCGAAGCAAGGTCACATTAGAGTCAAGTCGGTCTTCAAACGCCCATTGTTTCTAGAAATGAAAAGTTACCAATCAAAATCAAATAACTTAGTCACATGATCGAACATGCATATCAAAATTGAAACTAAGGGAGTGAACACCAATCAAATGACTTCAGATTGATCATGTGATTAATTTAAATGTATAGCACAGTAACATCAAATTGTGCTTACAAATACTGTAACTGCCTCACTATATACCATCATGATGCCACAGTGTTACTGTTCACAGTATTACAGAGAGAGTTACAGTACAGCTGTTTGTCTGTTATGAGTTTCGACTGGTCCCATAGTTCCGATACCTCTACATACATTTTGCCCGGCAACAATTGTTTACACCACACTAGAAAACAATTCACCGATTTAATCTTTTTCTAATGTATCTCCTTGTTCAAAGCAGCATGAAACAATCAAGAAAAAACTTCATGGTTTGTAAATATCATTTGAACAAATTCACAAACTGTACAATTTTCTCTGTGTACAAAATAGAGCTGTAGTTATAAATATGTGAACTGGTTTACCTATGAATAGTAATTTACTATGTATACTGCCCTCATTACTCCTTTAAACAGGTCTGACATGAGGGTGTTGTGGGGGGGGGGGATGGGGGAGAAAGCTTCAGACCCAGTTCTGTGGGTGATATGGGATAAAGAATAATGTATTATAATATTCTTAATATACTTTAACCATGGCTGCATGGACTTGTTTTGTCTAATACCTTACTAACCATAAATGGAGCACTGACATGGATCTCAATGCCCCTACCTGCAAAGACTCACATCGGTTTGTTTACATTGGTATTTATCACAACTACTTACCTTTGATAATCTGCTCAAAAACGGTACGGTGTTGATCAAGTTGGTCAGTTAAAGCTAAAGTTGGCCTTAACCCGAAGAAGATCCCCCCTCTCCTAAGGTTCCCTAATGTCTTTCAAAAGTGTCCAAAGTGTGTCAATTATGCTGAACACAATTTGTTGGAATGTTACCAGAAAAAGAGAGTTTTTACTTAAATTTGGGAAGTTTCTGTTCGTTAATTCTGTAGGTTATTGACACCTATCGGCAGGTATTGTTTCAGAATCTCCAGGCAACGTAGGTGTGTTGGAGACGGGAGGGGGCGCTGTTGGTATGAAAATCTTGATCCGACTGAGTCACTAATGAATTGTGTGCAGTAATTACCGTTAGTGAGTTGTTACGTTGAAGAAAAGAACCTGTTCCTTCCACATAGTGTCCATACCTACAGAGAATAAAAAACATATCAAATCAATATGACGAAATAACAACGTGTGCAATGTGATCAAATTATAAAAGGTTGATATCGAATGAATACTGAAATATTAAGGAACCATGGTGCATCTCCCTTTCTTATGTAATTGTAACATTTTGTGTTTAACTTGTTACTGAAATCACCTGAGAGGATCAGTTGTTGTGCCCAGTAAAGAATGTTGCTGTGCGCTCTACCCTCCTACCCTTCTTGCAGAGAAACTTGTCTTGTGACTTTTTGCAACTTATATTCATCCGCAGTTTAGCTTACAGTGTATTATTCAAAGGATAACGTATATTCATCCGCAGTTTAGTTTACAGTGTATTATTCATAGGATAACTTATATTCATCCGCAGTTGAGTTTACAGTGTATTATTCATAGGATAACGTATATTCATCCCCAGTTTAGTTAACAGTGTATTATTCATAGGATAACTAATATTCATCCGCAGTTTACTTTACAGTGAATTATTCATAGGATAACTTATATTCATCCGCAGTTTACTTTACCGTGTATTATTCATAGGATAACTTATATTCATCCGCAGTTTAGTTTACAGTGTTTTATTCAAAGGATGACTTATATACATCCGCAGTTTAGTTTACAGTGTAATATTCATATGATAACTTATATTCATCCGCAGGTGGGTTTACAGTGTAATATTCATTGGATAACTTATGTTCATCCGCAGTTTAGTTTACAGTGTATTATTCATAGGATAACTAATATTCATCCCCAGTTTACTTTACAGTGAATTATTCATAGGATAACTTATGTTCATCGGCTGTTTAGTATACAGTGTATTATTCATAGGATAACATATTCATCAGCAGTTGAGTTTACAGTGTATTATTCATAGGATAACTTACATTCATCCGCAGTTTAGTTTACAGTGTATTATTCATAGCATAAATTAAATTCATCAGCAGGAGGGTTTACAGTGTATATTATTCACAGGCTAACGCACCGTCAACCTGTACGGGCGGTCAGATTAGAGAATTTTTAATGCTTGGTAGGCTTGGACAAAGTGTTGGCCAAACAAAACTAGCTTTCAGCCATATCCTGTGTATGAGCTAATGAACCAATTCCTAGGCATGTTGCCCTACTTACGGAATAAAGATATCACAATGGACAGTCACCATTACTTAATTAACCTGTTCTTTGACATGAACTTAATATTAAGACATTTACACATAAAAAATGATACTCCTCCAAACTCACGCCTTCGTAAAACAGCAAGTTCTTACATCTTCGTCTCGAACGATATCCATCACTCGTCCAAATCTTAACAATGTCTTATCTGGAACGGCATAGTCTTCAAAACTTTCTTGTGAAAGTGCCTCTAAATATTCCTTGATATTTCTCTCTTTAGGTGATATACTATTGTCCATCTTGCAACCTATGTCTCTCTGAGATTCTAGATTTGACATACTCATTGATTCTGAAGTATTTTGGATATCTGCTTCAGATTTACTCGTAGCATCGCTATCACTTGTATCTGTCCTTCCTGGTGTACTTCCAACTTCTTGCAAGCTATTCGTATCTTGGTTACTTTGGCAACATACATTTTCTGACAGAATCTGGTGATTGAGTAAAGTCTTTTCTTCATTCGTCAAAGTCGTTTCCTTGAATATCAGAGGTTGCTGTTTAGCGAGTAAAAAATAACGAAGTCTCTGATTGGGAACCCCTAAATCTGTCGGCGAAAGTAAGAATTCCTGCAGACAGAAATGGAATCTGACCTGAGACACATAATCAGTAGCATTATCACATTAGGTAGATCAATACCAGGGTGTAGGCTCAAAATCACAGGGATCTATCATATTAAGGATGAGATCTGATGAAATATATTTTATGCCATACTCAGCTGGTACCAGAGATGTCACAAATTACAAAATACACCCAAAATTAAATGTCTTATGTCGTACTCAGCTGGTCCCTGAGATGTCACAAAATACACCAAAAATGAAATAAATTTTATTTCATACTCAGCTGGTACCAGAGATGTCTCAAAATACACCCAAACTTAAATGCCTTATGTCGTACGCAGCTGGTACCAGAGATGTTACAAAATACACCCAAACTTAAATGCCTTATGTCTTACTCAGTTGGTACCTGAGATGTCACAAAATACATCCAAAATGAAATATATTTTATGCCATACTCAGCTGGTACCAGAGATGTCACAAAATACAAAATACACCCAACTTAAATGCCTTACGTTGTACTCAGCTGGTACCTGAGATGTCACAAAATACACCCAACTTAAATGCCTTACGCTGTACTCAGCTGGTACCTGAGATGTCACAATATACACACAAAATGAAATATTTTATTTCATACTCAGCTGGTACCAGAGATGTCACAAATTACAAAATACACCCAAAATTGTTGACAAACATGATAGGCACATGTTTGTAGCTGTTCAGTAACTTTTGATATCATGCATTACACAGCATATCCAACATTATCAAGAAAACCAACACAATTTGATGGGAAAAGTGGGTAAAAGTAGGATCGTACAATTATAGGATGGCTGAAGAACCTTCACTAAAGTAAAGAGATTTACCTTGTATGAATAATGACACTTCTTTAAAACGTCAACCAACTCATTTCTAAGAGAAGAAAACAAGAGATTAGATTATTTTCTGTACGTCACTCCTCAAGGCATTTTTATTCTCCACACGAATCTTAATATTTGTCATAAAAGCGATAAATTCCATAACTGCTACACAAGATTAGAACAGTAAATTATTCTTGTTCTGATGAAATTTAATTTAGAGACATGATTATGATTGCAGGAACAAACTTTACAACTTCAACGACTGCCCTAAAAATATTTGAAATTGTAAACATCATCAAATTGTAGACATCAATTAGTGCATAATGAGGCATTTTTAGAAGTATTACAGAGTGCATAACTGCATTCCTTTCATTATTACTTATTTAAATTATTAAAGCACGTTTCAAGCCAGGTAAAACAATGTCTAGTAGAAAACTGCTCCACCGACTTTACAATCACTTGAGGTCAATGTTTGCTTGTCCTGGAAATTGTCTGATTTGAGGACCAATCTTGTTAAACACTGTACAGTAGCTAGGTCATTGACACAAGAATGCAGTGTGAATCCCAACTTGTGTTTAAAGAGTTGAAACCTGAGGGAATGATATCCATAACATATATGATACCCATAGGCCAATATACGGGCATGACACTAAGCGGCCACATAACCCCGTATATTGACTCATGGGGATAACCCAATTTATTAAAACTTAAACCTTGCATTGGGTG
>KN885102.1:25134-41210 GCA_000934455.1 Apostichopus parvimensis
ATTGACGCACCTGCTTACTGGTCTTGGGAAGTGTCATTTCCAACGATCTAGGAGGCCTTTTCAGCTGAAAATTTCGGTACGCTGCGCGCCAACCTATGGTGGCGTTCCGCTTGATAGTAACAAGACGCCCTCCCAGGAAATGGTCAAGCCCCCCACCGCCGCCCCCGACTGAAAAAATCCTGGCTACGCCACTGCATATGTGAGTCCCCACCATGCCATGTAACACGAATCGTCCATTACCCTCATCACCTGTTCCGTATAGTTAGGCATCCCTGCTCATATATACACTTACACACATCCATAGAGAACAGTTCTAAACGGGTATATTAAGGGCGTTTGTAGCTTCAACTCCGGTTCAGTAAGGCCTTGGTTTAATGTTTGGTGACATCGTGTCAATGAAGTGTTAATAAAAGAAACAACAACTTCACATATGATTTACTTTACTTTTATTAAAAGTTATGGTTTTACGTACAATGAATGATCGTCGTTGGTGAAATAAAATTTGCATATATATTCATCACATGTTCACTTCCCACCAATCACAGTAGCATCATACTGAATTTGGCAATCTCTAAATATGACAACAGATCATATAATATCCTAACGAGTGGTTCTAGGAAACCAGTCAAAGCCAAAGGTAAGTAAAATTTACAGGAAAGGCTATAATACAAATCACATGCAATCACATAGTAATATTTGTATTCATTGCTGTAAAATGTTTCTACGCAACAAAGACTGGATATGTTACAGAAGCGTTGAGGTTCCGATAAACCCTCGTAATATTTGCACTTCTTAATTTTATGTATGAACTATGCATAATACATAAAAATATAAAAACAAAACTTTATGTTAAAGTCTCAATACCTGACTTGCTGATGAATTTAGAAAACAAACTTCCGAAGTAGATTCAATGTTGTTATTCTACATGCACTCGGACCAGATGGGTTAATAGAGAAAAGCTGTCGCAATCGAAATATTGAAATTTATTTTCTGTTACCCTTATGGCGCGAACGATATACCGTAAAAATGCTGCGACTCCCCATGTCAGCATTTTCATTACACTAGGCCTAACGGTCGTAAACAAAAGAGATTTGATTGGCGCATGATCTGGTGGGCGGGGCTAGCACATTTTGATTGAAGTTTGCTTAATATGCAGACTTGTTAAAAAAGCTGGGCGAATTTTGTAACGACAGATAATTCATTTCTATAGATATGAAAAATGCATATAACGGTGTCATTTTCTATGAGCTTTTAGTGCAGTAAACTAGAAAGGTCGAAGTTTAAAATTTGCAAACAAGTACTGCGACTTTAACAACGCTCATGAATTCGTTCTCCTTAGAAATGATATCACGAATAGCAAAATAAAGAAATGGATACTCCATATTATTTATTATTAAATTCATAATTGTACAGAAACTGACCTAATTGTTTATTATAATACAAAAATACATATCTCACCATTCACATCCTCTGATATCCATATGTCACTATTCATCTTTTCCACAATTTTGTTTCCAAATTTTGCGTCAAGTTTAGTTATTCTATTTGCTTTACATTATAACATACTTCTAGTTTTCCAAGAGATGAGAAGACATGCGTCAGTGTGGACATTTGATGACGTAATTAAATCTCCATATCCTCGCCACCATATACAGTACCTCCAAGCACGTACTGACACTATCCATAACCAATCATGCATCGCTTTTCGTTATAGAATAACTATATTTACCATGACAACATATGTACCTCTAAATTAATTACCACGGAGGTAACCTCCAAAAATACTGTTGGATCAGTGTTCTTTCTTTCAAGATTCCTGGTTTTATGATGGGTGGTGTTTGTATTTATGTGACACCCACAGTTACACCTTGAAAACGTAAAAGTAACGTATTTATACCACTACCACGTACCTTAACTTTATCTACAGTGTTACAAAACCTTCTTTCAAACTATACCTATATGTCACAATGTAGAATCTCAAAACCGAGGCAGCCAAACTCATCAATATTCCATTTTCTTTGTAATAATTCCATAAGTACAATTCGATGAAAACGTTTTATTTTCTCAAAATAGTTTTTTAAATTTTATATTCGGGTATAACTTATTGATAAGCACGTCATTCTGACATAAATGGTTTCTTCTTTATAATTGGCAGAAGAAATATCCCATGAAGTGATACAAGAAAAGAATTGCTTAACAGAATAAATAAATTTGAAAATATCAGCATAAAATAGAGTGAGTTAAAAACAAGATGATTTAGACCATTAACTACATAACTAACAGTCCCCTAAGCAAGAAATGTAAACAAATATCGACACATAGTATATTAACAGCGATGGTGATTAAAGCAAAGTGAAAGATTTAAAGAGGACGATGGCCAATGTTGTAACAACGTCACAATTATTTATAGAACCCGAAATCCCTTTGAAGTTTCCCAGTACACTCCCAAGTTGTTTTGTGTAAACCTCGGGCAAGCAATTTTCGATGAACTGAGTGGTGTATAATAACTCCAGCGGGATCAGAATAGGTTGTCTTCAGGAACATGTACTTGCGTAATTCATCTACCAGGATCCAATCTTCTACAGGACAAAGAAGAATAAAAACTATGCAAACAGAATGCTTGGGTATTAGGCCAAGTCATTTACATTGTTATTGTTTTATTTCCTTGTTGAGGGCAGGGGTAATGATCAATTTCAGAATTTTGTTTAATATTATCATCATTTTTAAATATGTGGATGTATAAGAGTGTAATTATAATATCACGGAAAATGTTTACTAATAAGTTACTGTGTTTTTCTCCTCTAAACATTAAAACTTATTCAATCAGAATGCGTGGATATTAGCCTAGTAATAAGACAATGTTTGTTTTTGACAAAGGGCGAGGAGGGGGAAGGGGGTGGATAATCATAACTGTTAGATATTTAAATTTATAAGGGTGTGAATTCTAACTAAAAACATTCAATCCTTACCATAATTTATAGATATAATATTTAGTAGGGAATGTATTAATATGATATTTCTGCTGGATGATTAGTTATTATTGTTTGCTAAAATGCTTTAGTCGCTCATTAGATAAGTATAGATATATTTACCATGTTTTCAATGTAGCTTTAGTTACCGAGTGCTTGATTGGATTGTTAGAGATGTATGATTGATTACTATCACTTTACCCTACTCATTGGATGATGAGAAGTTTGTGTTCACTTCGCCATTTTAACCAATATTTTAATGATTGTTACCTGTATTTCCTCTCTACATGACTTTAGACCTCTCACTGTTACGTATGTAATATAGTATACTAATACTTCATCACTTTACTGTGACTGTTACTAGTACACTTTATAATATACCCATTTGGCGGCTTGTAACATACGTTTACTACATTGGGAACTGGAATCAGGCTGTGATATGTGTTACATTTTGCTGTTCAATAATGTTTATAAATATTATATCAATCCAATCCATTTTATTGCATATTTAGCAATGATTGATTACTACATCACTTTAAATCAACCATTGAAATGTATAATATTTGTTAAAGTTCATTTTAATCAACCCACTATGTTTAATAATATTTGTTGACTACATCACTTTAATTCACTCAGTGCATATTTTGTAATATTTGTTGACTACATCCCTCGAGTCCATCCAGTGTATATTTAGTAATATTTGTTGACTACATCCCTTTAATCCACCCATTGCTTGTAAAGTAATATTTGTTGACTATATCCATTTAATCCATTCATTGTATGTTTAGTAATATTTGTTGATTATATCCCTTTAATCCACCAATTGTATGTTTAGTAACATTTGTTGACTATATCCCTTTAATCCACTCAGTGTGTGTTTGGTAATATTTGTTGACTACAACTTTTTAATCCACCCATTGCTTGTTTAGTAATATTTGTTGACTATATCAATTTAATCTATTCATTGTATGTTTAGTAATATTTGTTCATTATATCCCTTTAATCCACCAATTGTATGTTTAGTAATATTTGTTGACTACATCATTTTAATCCACTCAGTTTATTGTTAGTTATATTTCTTGACTAAATCCCTTTAATCCACTCAGTTGAGTAATATTTGTTGACTACATCCCTTTAATCCCCTCAGTGTATGTTTAGCAATATTTGTTGACAGCATCCCTTTAATCCACCCATTGCTGGTTTAGTAATATTTGTTGACTATATCCCTTTAATCCACTCAGTTTATTGTTAGTTCTATTCTTGGCTACATCCCTTTAATCTATTCAGTTAGTTATATTTGTTGATTATATCCCTTTAATCCACTCATTGCTCGTTTAGTTATATTTGTAAACTGCATCATTTTAATCAACTCTTTGCATATTTAGTAAATTTGTTACTATTAACATTCATCCAATCACTCATCGTGTTTTTGCTCACTTGTCTCTGCTCACCCGATACGTCAGTACTTTATTTATACTACTCATTCAGCAACCATCAACTGATAATCGATACATGACTTAATTAACAGTCATTGGTATATCACAGTCATAGTTAGTTCATCGGATGACGTCACTTTCTGTTTGTTACTTTGACTAAGCATTGCTGTGTTCATTACAGTGACGCGCGCTGAATCTGGGTGTACTTAAGTACCGCGTCAGTGTTATTATCATGCTCATGCTAGTAATTACAATATCGATATGTTATTAAAACAAATATGATATAAAATAATTATTATACAGGAGATGTTATGATTACTTACTTCCCAACGACCAGAGTGGAGATCAAGCCTATAATATTCATCATTCTTAGCAGAAACCGGAGTCCAGAAAACTGTAAGAAACAAAAAAGATTAATGAACAATATTTATGCTTTAAAATAACGAATAAAAGAATATCAATGATGTATTAGTGAATGTAACAATTTGAACAATACACAATAGAAACAACCATATCATGTTTTGATATGATCTTTATTGTCTCTAGGGATGCAAATTCTTTCTTGTCGCTAAAAATATTTTGGGTTGTCACCTGTCCTTTTGAAAAGTGATTTTGGGAGGATGGTGAAGTCGGACATATTGTAGGTTAGCTATTTTATACACCAAAAATTGTAGATGTTCGCGATTAGCCGCCCCCCATACATTCCCTTCCCTGGTTAGAATACAACTGCCATGGCATATTATACAAGAATATGTTTTCGTGGCAATGCAATGATGTAGACAACACAAGTTTAGAACGTATTTAAAAAAATATCAAACTTTTCAATGTTACACGATAAGATCATTACAGTTTTGCAATTAACTTTGCTTTTTGGCAATACTTTACCAATATTAAACAGTTGTTGAGAATTGCTAGTGATTACCATTCCGTCAAACATCAAACCTTTAAAATCATGTTGCATATAACTTGGACATCGGCCGTAATGAACATGGAGCATATCTATCTCACACTACGATACAGCAGGTATATACAGATAAAGTACCTTTATTTCGCCATTTAGGAAAGATCTTAATCCTTGGGAAAACCATAGACTTTTACTTAAATATCACAGATACCCGACAGTGCAATTAGTCTGCGAGGGTTACAGTTTTAAACGATGTTGCAATACATGTGTTATTTTGTAAACTTTTGAATCCATCTAATAGTGTTTGTCAGTATTTTCAGCGTTTTCATAGCCGTGTATTCATAGCACAATACCAGGCCAACACTTTTCAAAATATGATTTTCGCGATGGAGGTACAGAATTAATATTCTGCCCTTCGTTGTATGTTTAACTAAAGGATGCAATACAATACAGTGCTAGATGATACAGTTGGATCATTAGTCGCAACTCTGTAATGGTGCGAGTTGATTTCCATACGTTTCTCCATCCGTCGTGTTTAGACATTTCTCAACTTTTTGACATAATCTACCAGTCTAACATATAAGTCAAATTTAAATAGATGGGTCTATAAGGAACTTTTGTAGTCAATTTCAATAATAAACATCAATTAAAAACGTATTAACTGTCATCATAAAACAAGGTAGACTTTCCGACAAACATCGTCAAAATGTCGATGAATTAGTCGACTTGTTGTGAAAGAAGTCGACATTACATCGGTGCTACTTTATGAGTACTAGTTGAAAATTAGAGAATATTACCCACAGTTTTGAGATTGAAATTCTTAATTTTCGGTATAAAATAGCAACATTTTCAGTGTCCCACTTGAGCCACCGTAGTACCGAAAAAAAAATAAGACCTGCCAAACAAATCGCTTTTTGTCTCCTTCTGTTTAAATCGCTTCCTGTGATACTGTATTATTGCTATTTCTAAGGACGTACGCATTCAGAACGCCTGTCTTTAATATATTATAGTATTGGTATCTGTAGATGGGATCATTACACAGTTATATGTACTTGTTTAAACAATGTAGGAGAGTGATGGCCTATGACAGTCTTTAATGCAGCAGATTGACTTTATCAAGAAACCAATTAACTAAACTTGTTGCAAAGTAAAATGTACCCTGTACTATACAACATCAACAAATAAATGATATCTCACAAATGTTCTGGCTCATGAATGTTTACTGCAACAGGCAATGACGCCCGGAGTATGGCGCCCTCAGTTTGACTGAAACTAAAACCAAATCAATGTCGACTACTGGAATGGTGTGAACTGTAAACAACATGACACATGAAACAGTCATAAACCGATTAATTAATAAGAACTTTACCTTTCACTCCCCGAGATTTCAGTGTGGATAGAGATGGTCCGACGGGTATCGATGAGGGCAGCAGGCAGTCAGTTAGTCTATAATCAGAGAAAGAAATATAATTAGTCATTTGTCATTACATCCTTCATTAATTGTTACTATTTCGAATACAGTATAAAGATTAACTCATAATATGCAAAACATCAATAGTTGCCCGTTCATCTATTACAACCTCACACATCAGTAAAGTGTTTTAGGAAGGATCAGGAACACACCGGCTACGGCAAAGTTTGAACACAACTAAACGGTATTTTCAAAATGATGGAAGCTTTTATTTCAAAGGATAAAGGTTTAAATTCAAATCCAAAAGTATGTAAAAAGGTTCCATTATGACGTCGAGCCCTCAATCAACTGATTCACAAAGAGATTACAATAAATACTGTAAATCTTAAAGGTTTTGTACCACAGTAAATACTGAATTGTGCTGAAAAATCTGATAATTCAGTAGCATGCGCTATTAAGATTTACCGTAAGAACTGAGGATATTTGAAATTCCAACGAATAAATCAAACTGGATTTGTTGGCAGGGGCGTAGCCAGTATGTAGCACTGTAGGCCCGGGCCTACAGGGCGTAGCCAGTATGTAGCACTGTAGGCCCGGGCCTACAATTTTTTTGGCCAAGTTATCCTTTTTTTAAAAACACCCATAATTCAAATCCATAAGCTTGCTGGACGAGTTTAAGAGTCTAGACAGGAAAAACTATTGAAATGAACGTAGCAAGAATGTGGCTAAATTAGGTAACCTATTCTTCTATCATCTAGGCTGTCATTTCTATCGCGTGCCGTTTCATTCAACACTCTCCCCGCCGAAAAAGACTAGGATCCGATCTTGTCAGTTTTTTAACATCTAGTTAAGACTAACCATGATTAACCATGCCAATAGCTTCGGCAACTGCTGAAAGGTCTTTCAGCGCAATGCGCAGAATAGAAAACTACATGCGTTCTACAATGAATGAAGAGAGACTCAGCGGTTTGGCACTCATGCAAATCCACCAGTGGCGTAGCCAAGGGGGGGTGGGCATGGGGGCGACAGCCCCCATGAAAGCTTGTCGCCCCCCCCAGTCGACCTCCCACTGGGATTTTGGGTGTCGAAAAAAATTACATGTGCGAAAAATGTATCATTGGTCTGAATGGTCTCGAATCTCCATGATGATCACTCATGAACGACCCTTCGACCGCAGTCGCACATGCAGTCGCGGCGGATAGCTTCCTTCGCCTATAGTATGTCCGGGGACATTTTGTGGCATCGTTCCTATAGGCCTATCTGAGGCCCTGGGGTCATTCCTTCACCGACTTGGTGCAATATAATGTGCCCATTTCGAAGTAAATTTATTCACAGATTGTTAGTTGTCATGGGTTTGAACAAATGAGGGGTATTCTATCCTGAAACATAGGGCAAAATGGGGCTGGGGTTTCCAGTTCGCGGCATCATTTGTCAACTTGCACTGGGTTCTAATGTTGATGTCAATGGGAATCCCTAATAACAGAAATAATCCACCAAAAATTAAGGCCGCATGAACTTTATAGCAGATTTCCTGAGTGACGAATTTGTAATTTTCTCCCGAAATCACGCAACTAGATGGCTGCTATCCAGCCTGGCAAGTGCCATCTCCAGCGATCTGGCAATTATTGAAATCTGAAAATTTCTTCGTACGCTGCGCGCCAACCGATGATGGCGCTCTGCTTAGTACTTGCGGACATAATACTGGAATCAATTACAGCCCCTCCCCCCCCCCCACATTTCAAATCGGATTGACGCCCCTGCTTACAAGGCTTGGGAAGTGTCATTTCCGATGATCTAGGAGACCTTTTAGCTAAAAAATTTAGGTACGCTGCGCGCCAACTATGGTGGCGCTCCGCTTAGATAGTAACAAGACGCCCTCCCAAGAAATGGTCGAGCCCCCCCAGCGCCCCTCCCCCACTGAAAAAATTCTGGCTACGCCACTGACATCCACAGAGACTTTGCAATTGACGTTGATGCTGTGCTGAAGAAATTTGCATCAGATGGCAATCGTCGGAGAGCTCTCGCCTTCTCTTATTAGGCTAGTTACAGTTGTATCAAAGACAATTACTGGCTACAGTTGTATCAAAGACAAATCTGGCCTTATCTTTGTATCTACAAGTATCAGAAGTTGAAAAGTAAGACTACTCTGTACATGTACCTTGCTAATTTTAAATACATTATGTAGTATTGCATTACGTACTATTTTAACTCGTTTGTTTTTGGGTTTAAAAGTGATATTGAATGAGGTGTCTCAGGTTAGCATGAGGCCAGGGAACCAGAATGAACACTCGGGAAGGGCCGTTTCCGGCCATCTGGGGGGTTTGTAAAACAACAAATTTTCTTGTACGCTCCGCGCCAACCGATGGTGGCGCTCCGCTCAGATAGTCGTGCCTACAACTTTAAAAATCCTGGCTACGCCCCTGGTTGGGATAACACATATACTCAGTTCTTACTGTTAGCACATGCTACCGATTTATAGCAAGATCCAGTTTTTACTTGGTACAACTCTTTAAGATTTACAGTAGATAATGTGTTCTCTGTGTGTATCGGGTGCCACAATCCGAAACTGATGATAATTTATGACAGTGGCGCAACAGTGAATAGACAAGTTGAAGTACGGCTCTGTTTCATTCTGTTCAACTAGCCCCCCCCCCCTCTTCTTTCCCACCCAATCCGTTCCGTTCATTGTCGGGTGCTCATAAGCGGCACAACACTATTCCTGGCTCGCTGATGTAACCTGACATGATTTCCAACTCAATCTGGAGGAAGAAAGTTTACAAAATGTAAAACATGCAATTATTTACTCTTACATTATCCAGTCATTTATTTTTGTTTATCCGTAATTAAAAATATAAACGATCATTTTCAACATACTTTACATAGAAGGTATATCCGACTTATCGAGGACCCTTGAAGGGTTGGGGGGGGGGGTCGTAGACAATAAGGATCCGATCATTTTTTTATCTCTAAATTCGTTTGAATATAATTGTAAGTTGCCGACTTAATTTTCCGCATGTTAATTTAATCTCACTATGCACAAACAGACCCATGAATAAGCTAAAAAACAAATAAAACTAAACATAAACCTTCGTTACGTCATCAATAAATTGTTAAGGCATTAACATAAAAATGGCCGAATATTTTATTCCACAAAATGTATAGCTAACATCGCAAATTTACATTATTTTCCTCTATATATTGTCAGCTTCCATGAAATGTATCATTAAAGTTACATTTGTTGTTAGTGTTATTCGGACTGACCTAAATAGCATTTGTGCATACATTGAAGACGCGGTGGTATATCTCCTGATAATAGTTTAATAAACACGATATGTTTTATATCGCAAGTTAAGTGCAAATTTAATGTACTCTAATGAGCATATGAAACATTAAAGCTCTCCTTAATTTCTTAGACACCTATCACATGATGGAATGTGAGAACAGAAGCTAAAGAAGCCAGAGCATGAGGAAAGTTTCTAATTGATGGTATAGCTTTAAAACAAACGGCATAGCTGTAAATCCGAATCCATAAGATTCACAACAGAAATGGTATGAAACAGCGCCCTCAATGGGAATCATATTTCATATAACTTCATAAAGTGTTCCACCAATTAGTATGCACATATTTATATAATATTATAAGCTCTGCTTCATTCTTTTCACATCGTTACTACCTCCATTTTAAGTGCTCAGTTACGGTACTGTGTTATTTCAGTTGTAACAGACTACTCCGTGTATAATCAGACATTTTATCCATCTCTACCTGGCGGGAGTAATTTAAAAGTAGTACATGATGCAAAGATGTCTTCCAATGCGTTGATCTTTGTTTATCAGTTACTGAGATTTCCACTCCCTAAATGAAATTAGGCCAACGATGATGAGAAATCTGGACAATAAGTGCTATTTCGTTTAGTTTAAGCGAAACGTTCATATCATTTCTTGTGATTCCATTAGTATAGTGTACAACCTCGAGATTCTTGGCACGTATAGGAATGACGTACAGAAAAAAAAAACATGTTTTATTTTAACCTATCATCACGTATATGTACGAACGCGATGCGATGAACCTGCGTTTTTTGTTTTGGTCTTCACAAGTTATGTTACAATAACAATAGACGTTAGAAAGCTCTTAATATTTGACCAGCGTGAATAATGTAGCAGTCTAATGTAAAACTACGGTTCATAAATGTATTGATTACATGTATGTGCTTCATACAGGCCCTTCAGTTTAATTGTTAGCCTCTATATAAGTGCTCAAATGCGTAACTAAGAATATTGAGGCACTGTGAATATACGTATAACAGGGGACTTTTTTAATATACAATAAGTTGGGTCGTCTACACGGTACACCCACTCAGCCCATTTCCCCCTCCCCAACCCACCCCACCCTCGGTAGGACCCTTTTGGCATGTTCAGCAAATAATGATAACACAAATCTAACAATTAATTTACAACTAAATTATTCATATGGCTTCCCTTCTGCATATATAGGCTACGGCTATCATTACATTGCCCTAGCGTGCTTTCTATAATTACATGAATAAAACAATGAATAAAGCAGACCTTATAAAGTAACGCAATGTCCCATCAGCCTTACAAAGTATTGTTACCGAATATTTGTTTCTAATTAACGTTTCTTTATTTTATTGTTTTTATAATGGGAGGGGGAGAGGGGATGTGACATTTCCGGCAATCTGGGAGGGGTGTATATTTGGCAACAATGTTCTTGATACGTTACGCGCAAACCGATGGTGGCGCTTTGCTTAGATTGTGTCACAATGGCATCTTTTGGGAAATGACCCACTCCCTAAAATATCTCTAAAAACATCCCTGGTATTTACGCACAACAGAGCATCACCAACATTTGGACGATACAGATTAATTTATCGCTGTTCCTCAACTGCCTCGCCCCGCCCCCCCACCACCCCCACTCCTTTCGATGCCTATATATGCATTGGTATACTCGTTCAGATCTTGGTGGACTATGAACATACCTTTAAAAAGAACAGTTGTTTTTTTTCGGTTTATAGTGCTAGTGTTTGCACGGGAATGCACGTGTTATCCGGGTACCGGGGTACCCGCCCGACGCGATACTACCCGGTTCCTAATTTATTACCCGAATCTTATGCAAAGTGTGATTTAAAAAAAAAATGGGCAAACCCACGGTTAGGCAGATTTCCCATTGACTTAGTGTGGTGTTAGGCTTCCATCATGTGGTCGAAGATAACAGCAATGACGAAGGTACCCGCCCGACGCGATACTACCCGGTTCCTAATTTATTACCCGAATCCTACGTAAAGTGTGATTTTTTTTTTGGCAAACTGATGGTTAGGCACACTTCCCATAGACTTAGTGTGGTGTTAGGCTACCGTGTGGTCGAAGATAACAGCAATAACGAAAGTAATCTATGGATATCTTATAACTGCGTCACAATTTCAGCTAGTAAACAGATGGCTAGTCTAGATTACCCCATTGACTTAGTGTGGTGTTAGGCAACCACGTGGTCGAACGTAACAGCAATAATGAAAGTATTCCATGGATATCTTATAATTGCGTCACAATTTCAGCGAATAAACAGATGGTTAGGCCTAGCTAGATTTCTCATTGACTTAGTGTGGTGTTAGGCTACCATGTGGAAGAAATTATTATTTATTCATTCGTTTATTTCATAGAAGGAAAGGCTGACAAGGAATTTTACGAGATGTTTATGGATTATAGACGGGATAACTTAAAAAATAATAATCGCAAGTGGCTTTTTACTAATCGTTTATTCCACATGCGATCTAATTGCGCGAATCGCGCGGCTAATGCGAACCCTGGGCCTGCATAATAGATAGTAGTAGTAACAACTGTTTAAGAGCTAAATTTGATATTTATATGGTCTGATCCAATAGACGTGGAGAGCAAGCATAAGCAGCGGCGGCAGTGCGATGTTAGTAGTAATGTTAATTATTTGAAGTTATTAACAAGTTAATGAAAGAAACAAAAGCAAATAGAAATTAACGAGGAAGGTTTTATACCTTATCTTACACCTACGTATTTGAACATGAAAACATTGTCAGTAGAGAATATAATTCATTTATTATAGCATCCAATATGTAATTTCTTGAAAATCGTGATACACGAGGGTAAACAATTTTCCCTGGGTACCCAGATACCCGACGGGTATCGGCTCTCGGGTACCCGGTTCCCGATTTTTGGACCCGTGTAAACAGAACAGTTGTTTTTTTTCGGTTTATACCATATTTTATATAATAGTTATACCATATATAAGGGGGGGTGGGGGGCTGGAGAGTTGGTTTATCCAAATCAAGTATAAGTAGGCGACCTTACTTAAATATTAAATTAGGACTAATCGTATAACGTTGCGTTCGTTTATTTTATCATCTCAACTACTGTCATATCTTATCTAACGATACAAGCAATATCATATTCCAGAAGTGCCTACAAACTCATTACATAATTAGAAGGTGTATGCAACGCATACTATACACCTCTTCTATTATTAGCAATGTGCAGCAAATATGCTGTGGGACGGGGGGGGGGGCACCAGTAGTAATGATCCTATTCTTTCCTGGCAGAGTCCAAAAATCCGCCGAGTGAACCACAGTTGCGGAATTAGGGGTAATGGTCAAAAGGGGCGAGAATGGTCTGTAGGGGCGCTTCCGACACTATCTAAGCGGAGCGCCACCACGGGTTGGCGCGGAGCGTACCGAAATTTTTGAGTAAAGATACTCCCTAGATCGCCGGAAATGACCCTTTCCGGGCCTTGCTAATTTGCAGATAAACGAAGAATAAATAGGTGTCATCGCCCAAAAATGTGACTAATGTCAATAGGTAGATGAGAGCGCAATAAAAAAAGTCAATAATCGCGAATAAGTAAAAAGTGATAAAAAGCTGAAAAGGGCGCCAGCAGTCCATTTGAGTCCGTCAGGGGGGGGGGGGGCATCCGCCCCCTGACTGTATGGACGCTCCGCCACTGGTGAACCATATTCCCCCAATGTATTAAGATCGTTTTCGCTATAATAGTAGGCCTAATGAAATCGTATAAGATGTTAGTAGTTAGTCTCGTTTTCTTCCAAACATCGTGTGGCTAACATAATAAAATAGAGAAAGATTTAGTACTTGTCAAAATGACCTTCAGAACAACAGATCAGTGACGTATCCAGATACCGAAGCTGCAGTCGTTTAGTCACGTGACGTATTACAGCGTGATTGACAGGTCATGTATAAAGAATACAATGAGCTTGATATACAGTGTACATCATTATATATTAATAGAGATTATAATGAAAGGAAAGTTAATATTCACTAGTAGGTCTCTACACAGATGGCATATGTTAGATGTACACAGTGTGGAAACAGCATGATCACTGTACGGTAATATAATAGTACTGCATATTGACTCCTAAAAATGGATAAAACTTTCCAGAGTACGGTGAGGCAGTCGTATCTGGATGGAGTGATTTTTGTGATTGTACGTGTATTAGAGAGAGAGAAAGGCCTAGAATACTGTAGATCACAGCTACTGGACTTTGCTCTTTCAACTGTTTTCCACTTCTCACTAGAGATGCACGGAGGGGTGAGGGTGGGAAGGGGGGCGGGGTAGGTGGTACTGTATAAGATAAATTCAAATAAAGGTATGAACTATAATGGACAATCGCAATAATGAAATATACTTCTTTTTGGTACGAAGATCCGATACATAAGTAAAAAAATGAAGAAATGTTAATATATCAGCGGGAGGGGGGGGGGGGGGTTCAACCACAAGTGGAAAATGGTAGGGTATGAGCATAAGGTGGGGAGGGTGCTGTGGAAACCACTTATAGCTGCAAAGGAAAGAAGGGGGTAAAGGAAGTAATATATTACAGGGTCTAGTGAGGGAGTAGTGAAGGGGTGGAGGGAACAATGTTAGGTGCGGTAGATGTGTACACGTGTGTTTTATTAACGCGGCTTGGGTCCGTTGTTATAACTTGTGTTGAAGGGACTATATATGCTAGTTACTATGAAAATATTTATTTCCGTCTTAAATCAATCATTTATTGTCCATTCTAAAGCCAATAAGGAACTTAACCTATTTAAGACTTTTTGGGCTCAAGTATGATGCACACCGCATACTATATTATAAATAACCTGGCTTAAAATCACTGTTTTGGACACGTTGCTTTCTGTTGAACAAATAACTAGTAAGCCAGTCATGAACAATTCCTGAATTCCATAATGTTCAAGTTTGTAAAGTAATAAACAATATATAATTGTGTCAATAGCTTTTTCAGATCAATGAACCATCAGTAATTGATGTTTATATGATCTAGTGGTATAGTGATGCTTTACTTATATTCTAATAATGCCATAGATATAGACCGTTCAGGCCTGAAACCTTACGGACTCCCAGAAAGGACATGGTGCTTGGCTGGAACATTATCCAGCCCATTTTTCAAACAAACTTTTGAAGTATTTTAGTATCAACGGTAGTGAAGTTGTATTGTCAATAATTTCTATTCCAAATACTGATACCATCCTATCATACCGCCCCCCCCCCTCCCTCACCGCCCAATTTGTGATATCAATGAAAGCCAAAAATTGTTCTACACAGAATCAAATCAACATCAGGGAAGGCCTCCCAACGATTTCAAACCAGACAGTGTCTAGACGTGACGTATCTATTGTAATCCCCAGGTACTTGTTTGTCAGTAAATTCCAGGTGCTTTTTTATAAAGGACGCGCGCGTCTATTCCATTGAATACAACTTCTTTTCATTGTATTGTTCAAGTATTTGATTGACAGGTGTCGAACAAAAGAAAATGTTAAACTATTGACAGTGTCAGTTCAGTCAGTGTACATCTTTAGTAAGGAAAACAAATGATGAAATAATTTCAACAGACTTTAGCGATAAAACAAAATGTGAACTGAGTAGAAAAGAGTGGACAATTTGAACGTAGCGATGTATGATAGAAATGTGTACAGTATTGGGTATATATGACAGGTTAGATTTGCAAATGGGAATATGGTGACAACACACTGTAGAGTATATAGAGATAAGATAGGGGTTATTGGCCTTGTAGATTTCGGAAGGAGGGTCGTGGGTTGGGGAAGGCTGTGGGGGGGGGGTGGTAGACAGGAGAATACTGTAATGTTAGTAAGGATCTACTTAAAATCTTAGAGATTATTCTTACACAGATGTACTGTGTTTGTTTATAAAAAAATATACACGTGATATTGAGTGTTATTTACAAATAGACTGATGTTGTATTGGTCTCTACTGTGTGGGGATTGACTGTAATGTTATGTGGGTTAATAATATGCATATACCTAGAGTTGTTTGTCGCATGGCGGCGGGAGCGGGGGGGGGGGGG
>KN885102.1:57707-75799 GCA_000934455.1 Apostichopus parvimensis
TTAGGTGTCCGAAATTCGAAGTGTCCATGCTATAGGAATATTAGGAGTGGACCCAGTCCTATGTAGGCCCTAGCTGCACTGGTACTGGTAGTATTACTAGTAACTAGTATAAGGCCTAGCCTAGTTGCCATCTTTGTAAGTCAAATTATTACAACTTTTTCAATTGTAATTTTAATCTGCAAAGCCTTAACAAAAACAGCCGAACTTGCCATAGTGAAACAAGGAAATACCAGTTTTGTAGTTCAAGACAATTTGGTGGATTATTTCACCCATTTAGTGGAATTATGAAGTAATATTCAATTCATGTTTCTAGCAGCTTGACTCTCGACATTTACAAGTATAAGTCTCTCTAGGCCTATGTCTCATGTGTTTTCTTTTGGCACATGCGAGTGCAGGTAAACAAATAAAAATATTTTTGAAAGCGCCTCAAATAAAGATGTTGACATTCCCCTCTTTTCACTGTAAAATTGGTGGCAGGCCTTGTCTTAGTTATTGTAGCTTGGGGCTAGGCTGTCAATTATTAGTAATGCCAATGTCAGAATTAACTGCCTGACATGAGAAGCCGAGAAGGCTTCTTTGCAATGTTCATTTTGAGTATGCTACAACACTAGGCCAATGTCAAGTTTCTCAAACAAATGACTCAAGTGCACAGACTTAATCAAGCTTTCATCTGATGTGGAGTCACAGTCCCACTGGGGAGTCCATGCTGATAATTTTATTAGTTTATTTCAAAAATATCTTTCAGTCCACTCTGCATCCATCCTAGTGTGGAAGTGTATGCAGTGGGGGAATAATCATGTTCTGTGCTAGGTACTATAAAGGAAGCAGTGAACATGAACATAATGAAGTAAAATATTTCTTGAATACAAATTGTGGCAATTAATTCACAAAGAAAATATTTTGACACACCTGGCTTTTGTCATGCTAAAGTTGCTAAATGAGGGTCAAACATTACCTCTATGGTCTCAAGTTGGCCCTCAAGAATAGGTCATGGGTGATATGTGTTTCCTTGTGATATTCTGGACAATTTAAATTTGGTGAAAGTGGTGTTGGCAATAAGTTATCAAAGTATTTAAGAATGAATGAAATAAAACCAATGTAGATTCCAATTACATCCATTGGTTACAATTTATAAGAGGATTTACCTATGGCATAATTGTTTTGTTAGCTTATTATTGTAGTACTTTGTGGATTGCCAAATTTGCTGTCCATCCAACCTTGGCAACTTTGAAAGCTTCGAAAATCTAGTTGTTTTACCACAAGAAATGTTCATTAAAACAAGTAATGATTCCACTCCACTGAAAACTTTTAATTGTAGAAACTCTTAGAATTACCATTTAGGATGGCATCTTAGGGATGGTCAAAATCCTTAAATTATCATCAGTTTTCCCATATGTTTTCCTGTTTGTTTCTGCCCTGATCTTTTCCTGTGTTTTTTTTTCTACTTCTTTTAAGTTGTTGAACTAGGAAATAGCAAAACTCAGCTATGCAGTGAAACAACAAGACTAGTGTCAGATTTTATGTAAATTTATTTGGAATCGACTTCTAAAAACTAATAATATTTGTTCCAGATTACGGATCATCAATATGCCGGCACAGAGTATGGGATCATTAGCTGAGCAAGCCTCAAAGCTCCTCGACTTCAGTCAAAAGTTGGACATCAACCTCCTGGATAATGTGGTAGATTGTCTGTACAAAGGAGAAGGATTAGAGGTGGGATATTTTTTTTATATTGCTGTTAGTGAAATTCCTGGCCCCTCCCTCTCCCTTTTGTAGTGACCTCATTTTTAAATGAAATTAGTATGCATTTTTTCTGGTTTACACTTAGTATCTTTAGGTTTATTATAGGATACTTAAAAGAATGACAACAAGACATTCCTACTGTCAATTGTATCTCATCTATCTCTAAACAAACACTTTCAGTTTGTCAGAGATTGTTTCATGTGGAAAATAAATGGAACAATTTGAAATATCAGAGAACAAAAATTCTCTGCAAAAACGTGTCAAAGGGATAAAAGAGCTGTAAGTTCTTTGTTCACTTGACCACCCCCCCCAGGGGTTTAGGCAGCCGGCCGGCTTTTGCATGGTCAATATTTATTTATTTTTTTTTGTCTTTCCCTAATTTTACCAATCAAATTGACTCACTAAACAGCTTGCATTTTACCCGCCGATACCTCAAAAATGCAAAGTTTCTTAGGGGTCCTTGCCCTTTAACCCCCACAGTGGGCCCTAAGGCGGGCCCCTTGACTCTAACCTTGAGGGGCAATCGCTTTGGGATTGCAATGATGTCTTTGGCATCATTTTGCCCAAAAAAATTAGGACACCACTTTAAAAGTTTGGACACCTACAACAACCAGTTCTGCCTCAACCCTTGCCCCCCCCCCCACCTCCCCCATTTCTTTTACTAATGTTAAAACTATTTTACAGAGTCTGGTCCACAACTACATTGTAATTATATATTAACACTTACAATCAGTACCATCTTAATTGCTACTTTGCAAATATACAGTACCTTTTCTTAATTTTGCAGCAACGGACAGCTGGACAAATTTTAACAAGTTTGAAAGAGCACCCAGATGCCTGGACCAAGGTTGATACAATCTTGGAGTTTTCAAGTAATGAACAGACCAAGGTACAGTATGTTACTGTAGGCTGATGGATTTATCGTTGGTAACTCACCCACTGCCATTATGTGTCATCTAGTTATTAGACTTGTATGAACATATGTATACCAGATTGTCAATTGGGTGTCAACAGGTTAGAATGATGTGTAACCTCTAGTTGAACTTACCAGAAGTGTTTTCTAAGTATCCTGTTGAAGTTAGATTGAAAGATTTTTCAAATTTTGAGGTAGAATATATTGAATGGAAGTTATTGAAAAAGAAACAAAGAGATGTGAATCTAGTATGGCTGTAGCAGTTGTGCATACATCATTCTTGTCACCTTATCGTTACATTATTACTCGTGAGTTACAGTTTGGTACAACAGTAAACTTTGAGTGGAGTAAAAAGTGTAAGATGTGGACATTGTAATTAATGCAAGAATGGTAAGTTCCACTCTTGCATATACAGTATGAATAACTTTGAACTATGGATAATTTTCTTGGTGTGCAGGAATATTTCATCCAGTATTGTCTCTCATTTTACTGCTCTGCAAAATTATCAACTTGCTAGATACAAGTCCAAAGATTTAAAGCAGCTTTTTTTGAAACAGGAATCATTGTATTTTATAAAGGACAAAACTCAGGGCCTTTTTAAAGCTGTTACACAAACTGTGACGCTAAATCATTACCTGGGTCCAACATGGGTACGATTGAGTGATGAGGACTTAATGCAATGTATTCATTTGCTGTAAAGTTACAGTACATTTACACTTGCAACCTGCATGTTTAAATGCAGACTTATTTCTGAACATTATACAAAGCAGTGCACAATTCTTAAGAGACAGTATCATCCATTACAAAGGTTGATAGTTCAATCAGTGCAGTTCAGGCTAAGATTTGTTTTTCTAAGTACTGCAGATGGTGACGGTGTACTCAGTAATAACCTATATATAGCTGTAGGTTTTCTAAGTTTTACTTCCAATATAAACTTGTTGCATGTCTGATATCTTGGATTTCAAAATCTTACCATTTTGATTCCTTGCCAGACCCAAAGGAATCTATGCAATGGTGATGATGTATGTGTGTGTGTATCTATGTGATACTTGCTTGTTAACAGTTACTCAAAACATTAATGAAAGATCAACTTCTTACTTGGTACAGTATGTGGATCTGTCTTATGGAGTACAAGAAGCATATCACTTTTATTGAAGCTCAATGGTCATTGGTGTCAACAGAGGTGAAAGTCTGAAAACTTTGTGAACAAGAATAACTCAAAAATTACATCATTGTAGACTTCTTCTTTCTGGATATTGAAACATTTGGGTTTAAAATTCCTATACTGTAAATTTCTTACCAGTGAATGACATTGTTGATGCCCACAAGAGATTGCTACAAACCTTTTCTGGTGCTCACTTCATTCTTAGACAATCTTAACTCACTTGCTCTACATTAGTCAGATAGTTATTTTGAATTTTGAGCAAATTCTATAACAAGAAATCACACAGCTAACTGGCTTTCTGTTTGTTTCTTTTGATATCTCCTTTTCTTACTCATGTAGTATTATGGATTACAAATTCTGGAAAACGTAATCAAGAGTAGGTGGAAGGTTTTGCCCAGGAATCAGTGTGAAGGTATCAAGAAGTACACTGTTGGTTTGATCATAAAAATATCATCAGATTCCAGTAACAGCAATGTGAGTACCATGGTAAATTGTATTCTTTGAAAATTAGATATTTTTGTTATTTTTTAACCTGTTTTGCCCCTATTTTATGCCCTACTGTTAGTTGGATGTTGAGGTAGATTGTGTTATGCTTCTCTTCAATAAGCACTTGACCTTCTCCAAATCTATGGATGACTTTAGTGACGCAGTATCAATAATGTTCTAGAACAAATTTTCTTAAAGCAACATTTTGAGAGAACTTTGATAGTAGTAACTCATTTTTGAAATGTATGTCAAAAGCATAAATAAGAGAATTATTAATGTGGTAATTTATGAGAAATACAAACCCTTAAACTGATGCAGTATCACCAGTAAATTATTCTAGTCTTTGACAATGTCAATTGTAAATACAGTGCTATGACCATTCAGTCATGATTCCTCTATTCCTTGTGTTAGTTCTGCTGTTCTAATTGAATGTTGTGGTACACTCAGTCTGTAGTTTTGATATCTTTTCTGTAAAGACTTTCTATCACTTACACCTTTCTTGTTTCACATTGCTTTTACTTTTCAATTACCAAAGAAGAAGATGAAAGTGTACCTTGGAAAACTGAATATGATTCTAGTCCAGATTCTCAAACATGAGTGGCCTAAGAACTGGCCCACATTTATCAGCGACATCGTCGGGGCAAGCAAAACAAGTGAGACGCTCTGTTCGAACAATTTGACCATTCTGAAACTGTTAAGGTAAAGTTACCCATCTATTCTTCTGATTATATTTTAAGTTAACTTCATTAAATGTTCATAATATCATTTTGCGTCCTGTACCACGTTTCTGTACCATGATCTGAAAAACAAGATTCTTGACTTCTTTAATCTGATATGGTGATTGAATTTATTAGATCTGTTGTCAGTGAATCTCCGGCAACACTATTATCTTAGACTGTGAAGTTTAGAGCTCACCAATGCTGTTGCCTATTTGTCTGCAATTGTATCTCTCCCCCACTCGAACTGTGTGGTAACTCTACACGTGTACTTCAGCATCCCTCAATCCTTTCTACAACTTGTTATTTCTTACAGTGAAGAGGTGTTTGATTTCTCCAGTGGCCAGATGACACAGGCTAAGGCGAAACATCTGAAAGACAGCATGTGCAATGAGTTTTCACAGGTCTTCACACTTTGTCAATTTGTAATGGTAAGGACCCCCCCCCCCTCTGTTTGTTCGGTATTTATATGATGAAAAAACAAATATGATTTTATATGATGTGTTGTTTGTCCCCTCGAAGAGTTCTTATGTGGTATTACAGAGGGAGTCAGACTTACAGTAAACAGTTTGACTTAAACATGTCTGTCTTGTGTTTACCTGTTATGAACTGTTTGGAACAGACTAAGTACCATTGCTAAGTAGATGACCTCTGATGTTGAAGAGTAGAATAAAGAGTGCCTGAGTAACATATCGATGTGCACTTCTCACATTTCCTTGGTATTTAAATTCATTTCTGGCTGTTATTTTGATTGGTATTTCTGACAGCTGTTATTGTGCAATCTTCTTGTCGTGTTTGGTGTCAATTTGGATAACTCTTAGGCGTTTCTACCGTAGGCGCCATTAGTATACCTCTAGAAAATTGCACTGCCCCTGTTGTGTTAAAAAAGGAAGACAATGACGAGAGGTGATCATATGAAAAAGGACACAAAAAGATAGTGTACAAACAACTCAAATCTGTACAGGAGGTCCATTCATAATGCAGGTCAGGTCAAATGAAAAGTGGTGCACAATTGAATTTTGTGATTCTTTTCTCTGTTTCTGAGCTTGTGTCGTTATAGTCTCTTCTGTGAATAAGCATTACCCAAACAAGGACAATCAACCAACTTTATTTCCTATCTTGGCAGTATGGATGCTATCAGGAATGCTAGCCCCAATTTTTTTTTTTTTATGTAGACTTTTGCTGTTACCTGAGTCAATTAAGAAAGACCTTCACAGTTCATTATGGTTTGAGATTATAGGCCTATGGAACATTCACCTTGGTGGAACAGGTCTGATCATTTTTCACTTGTTCTACGACTTACCTTTAAAGGTTGACTTTTGCACAATTTTTAATCTAGATATGTGAGTTGAGGTCCAAGAAAAAAAGAAAAGCAATACTGCTAGAGTAGCTACGTTTTATGGCTATCTGAGTTTTCAAAATATTTACCAAATATGCTAAAGCTCTGGAAAGCTCTGAACGTTAGACTGTAGTGATGATGCCCTCTGCTCCGCAGTGCCGGTCTACATGTTAATCCGTTGTATCAAAAATTATAAAAACTAGGTCAAAACATGTCTCGTTAACTTCATATGAAGAATAGAGTAGTGACATTGGATGACATTCAACACCATTTTGCTATGAATAAACATTTATAGCTAATTATGTACTTTGATGATGTAGCGGGAGTGACAGCCTAATTTGCTGTTATGTAATCCCGTTGTTTTCACAATCTTTGTTTAAAGGTCACTGAACACAGGTTTGTGGCCCTAAGGCAATTTTAATTGTTATTGTCTTCCTTGAAAAGAGGAACGTCACATTATTCAAATGATCTATGTGGGCTTGTAATTAAGGGCTAAAATAAGAAATTTGATGAGTGCAACACTCCATGTTATAGTTTGCACATATTTAATGAGTTTCCCAGATTTATCAAAACTTCAAATATGTATATCTTGGAAACGAAAATAGTTTTCCAAAAAATTTCAACAGATTTTGAATGAGATTACACACATAGCAAACGTGTACTGAATATGGGGCAAATGGGCTAGGTGTCCCTAGTAATTTAAGGTCTACTACATGTCATTCAGCATTAAATTTGTGCCTAAAGTCAATGCTGGAGACAGCTTGTTGCTCAATTTCATTTCATTTCTTCACCACAGGACAACTCTCAGAATGCAGCATTAATGCAAACATGTCTGGAGACATTGCTGAGGTTTTTGAACTGGATCCCTCTTGGTTATATCTTTGAGACAAAATTAATCAGTACGCTCATTTACAAGGTAAGATCTGTTGTTTTGTGTGTTTTACAATCCCAGGCTGACAGAGCAGTTCAGCATAAATTTACAAATTATAAAGTTATAAAAATGCTTGAAATCGTTTCTTTCAGATTGCCCTTGCAAATGTTAAAAATCTAAGGTTCATATCTTCCTGAAGAAGGGAAAGGAAACTTTTAACAAAGGAGAAAAGTTTCTTTTGGGACTGCTGCAAGCTTAAACAAACTTTTCGATGAGAAAGAAAATCTAAATTATAATTGAATGTGTCAAAAAATGGCTGGCAAACTTTTCATATCTTTAAAGAGGGTTATATTTTGTTATACCTAGTTTGAGTTCATTCATCTGTTCAAGACATTATGAAGGATGAACTAGATTACTATATATGTGGAATCCATGTTTGAATGCCTATCTTTGATATTTCACTTCGTCCAAACTTTGGTTTCACAATTTTCTTGTTATTTTTGCTTTCTCCCCTGTCAATTCAACAGTTTTTGAATGTACCCATGTTCAGGAATGTGACGTTAAAGTGTTTAACTGAAATTGCTGGTGTGAATGTCACGCAGTATGATCAACAGTTTGTACTTCTCTTTACCCTGGCTATGGTGCAACTGAAACAGGTCAGTAGTTTTCTTTATTTAAGTGTTGTAAAAAGATACTTTGGTGACACCAGTATTGAATATGATTTGGATAGCATCCATTGCTTCTAAATGCTAATTATAATTCACAGAAGTTTGTTTATTGCGGCAGTTCTTCAGTTACAGCACTTGTGACGTAGGAGACCAGAATTTTGCACAGGGTGTACAGCTTGAATCTCCACAAGGGTATCGGTGTAAAAGCAGTAGTACTGTACATTGTCATTCCTTCTTTTATACCTTCTACCTTGAATGTGAAATATTTAATTACATCAGAATCATTTGTGGATACTTGCCCCTCCTCCCCCCCCCCCCCCCCCCCCCACAAAAAAAGGGCTAATAAAATGCAAAAGTGTCTTTCCTGTGTAGTTTGCACATGAATTGTAAAAAAAATTAAAATTTGCAACCAGTATCAGTCAGTGTAAACAGCAGCAGTACTGTACAGTGTGTTTCCATCCTTGATGACATTATAACCTTACTAGAGCTATATACTAGAACTAACTTAGTATCTATTTCCTTTCAGATGTTACCCATTGAGACAAATATTAAGGAAGCTTATGCTAATGGAAGTGACGATGAGCAGAACTTCATCCAGAACCTGAGCTTGTTCCTGTACACATTTTTCAAAGAACATGTCCAACAGATCGAGAAGAAACAAGAACTGAATGACATACTGTTGGAGGTATACAATCATCTATGTTTGTATTTTGTGAAGCCTTAGTTGCATTATGAATCAGTTTACAATAGTGTAGAAGTTGTTTGAATATCTCTGGATGTCAGTTTCAAAAGTGATGATTAAAACAGGATGTTTTGCACGTTTCACACCTTTCTCTGTTGCCAAGCACTACTTGAATGTTAGAAAGATTCTGTATCACTGCATATATACCAGAGCTGAAGTACTCAAGTCTAGTTTAATATGGACTCTGACTTGACTTAGCTTTGGAATGCATTGGACTCTGATTTGGCACGGATTTACACCAAGTGGACTTGGACTCGGCCCAGACAGAAGATGATTGGCCATCTTCGAGAGCTCTGATATATCCTGAGTAGTCTCTGTCTGACTGTTCAATATAATTCTTGATACATTTCTGGAATTGCTGCCAATTGGTGTGAACCCTCAATGATTTGGAACAGTTATTTCTCTCTTCATGCTCTGTTGATGGTAGATGACACAGTGATGATAAGTCTTATAAAAGAAAGAACTACTCGCTGTCTTTGGTGAAAAGTTAGGTTGTGTGTATAACCTCTCTTGGCGCTGCTTGTCTGAGCAGTTTACTTTGCTTAAATGTACACTGCTGTTACCTATATAAAGTAATACAGAGTCAAGGAATTACACATAATAGAGACTAGTTTTGGTTGTATGTCATAAGTAATTTTCAGATTATAAACATTCAATTTTTCAATGTCTCCTGTTTCAGGCGCATCATTATTTGTTGCTGATCTCTGAGGTGGAGGAAACTGAAATATTTAAGATTTGTTTAGAGTACTGGAATATTCTGGCATCAGAATTATACAGGGAGAGTCCGTTCCCGTCGTCTACCACATCACCTTTGCTATTGGGGAACTCACAGCCAGAGATACCACCTAGGAGACAGATTTACCTCAATATTTTATCCAGAGTAAGTACCCATTTATCTTCATGTCTTTCGGTTACACTTGCATAATCTTTCTTTTTTTGTCCGTTTTTCTTTCATGGTTATATTTGCTAAGGATTTCCTAAAGAATTACATTAGGCAAACTCTTAGTCCCCACATGATACTGTCCAAGAAAAAGAACAAAAAATAAATGAGTTAATGTAATGTTTGTGTAACTTATTCAAGATATTCACCTTTAAAATGTGCTTCTGAATGCTTGTTTATGGCTAGATCGATGGATGACATCAACTCTTCGGTGCCGGCATTACTGTTAATGATAATCTATTGTTTCTTAAATTGTAAGAACTAGACCAAACTTCTTTTTACTGCATATTCAACAACAGAGCATCCTTTGATCACATTAAAGGTATATGTCCTAGTCCAATTTGTAGCACATTATAAACTTGTCATTTGAGACCCAAAAATTCTCTTGTTTTCCCTTTGAGTTTTGGGTTGCATCCCAGAATTTTATCTACTGGTCTCTGTATTAGACTACAAGGCTTAGTCACTTTAGCTGATGAACCCCGTCATTTCTGAAAATTAAATGTTGTTTAGAAATAAAGTTATTCCAAATTCAGCACTAATACCACCAGGGTTGTGCTAAACTTACACAACATAAGCAATCCCAGATCAGGCTTTATTAAAAAAAAAATGGTTGTTGTATAAGTTTCATTTTACTATTTCACTTTTGTATGGTTGGTGTGCATGTAATACCATGCCCTTTTTTTCTAAGTGTTGCTGATTTTGGTTTTTGATCAAAGGTGAGGAGAATCATGATATCTAGGATGGCCAAACCTGAAGAAGTCTTAGTGGTGGAGAATGAACAGGGCGAGGTTGTCAGGGAATTTATGAAAGATACAGACTCCATCAACATGTACAAAAATATGAGGGAAACACTCGGTAAGAGCCTGCACATGCCAACACACCAATTGTTTTTCAACAGGTTGTTTTCATCGTTTCTTTCTTGTGTCTGTGACCTCTACGCGCAAGGCAAGTCTGGAAAACCTAACACATATACAAAGAAAAAGTCTTTGTAAAAAGATGTGGTTTTGGTTACAACATAGTTTCTTGTCAGTTGTAGACTTTGGAAACTTGAGTATGGTAATAGCTATTGTTGTTTATTTTACCAACTCGATCTTCTTGAGCAATGGAAATATTGTTAATTCTGATGAAACTTTCTCTTCCTTTTACCTACATTCTCAGCATTTATGTTTTAAAGAATATATTTGTTTGATATTGACTTATTAGCTTGTTGGAATTATCAGTAAACCTTTTGAATATTTCCTTTTTCTGTCCAGTTTATCTCACTCATTTGGATTATGCTGATACTGAGCAAATCATGACAGAAAAACTTCAATTGCAAGTGAATGGACAAGAATGGTCGTGGAAGAATTTGAATACAGTAAGAAATGAAACACATACTGAATATACACTTCGCGAGTATGATTGTGGTATGATTAAGTAAGACCTTGTGATATTAATTACCCTTCTCAGAGAGGTTGGTACATGACATTGAATGTTGATAGGTGTGAAAAGGGCAACAAAGTAGATTTTGTTGCAAAGTCTGCAGATGGTAGACTGGATTGTTGCTCGAGTCTAGGCCTTTGGCTACTTCAAAAAGCAACTTTAAAGAAACTTCAGTGTACAGTGCAGTTATTTATGGAAACAGCATTGAACTTTGTGATGGAATTTTTGACAGGATTGCAGGATCAAACATATACCATCCATGTTCCATTGTAAGTCACATTTGAAGATGTAAGAAATATAAATGCACTTATCACAACAGGATATAAACAATGCTGAAATTCTAGCTTCAAAACACCTTTGTTTCCTGTCTTGCATAAATATTCATGCAATTAGGGGTAAAAATAAACAGGGTGTAAAATATTCTTGCCTGTTGACGTATCTCATGGATAGGATACGTGGTATCACTTGCACATTTGAACAAAGATACCTAGTATTTTCAGTTTTATAAGAAAGAAGAGAATTTGTTAGCTTCAAATTTCCATCTTTTGAACTGCTTACTGTGATTTGAGATCATTTGGGGTTTTATTGTATGGAACATGAATAAATTTGACTGTTGTATCTTTTAAATCTCAAGCTTTGTTGGGCGATTGGTTCCATCAGCGGAGCCATGCATGAAGAAGATGAGAAGAGATTCCTGGTTACAGTTATCAAGGAACTTTTAGGGCTCTGTGAGCAGAAGAGAGGCAAGGATAACAAAGCCATCATTGCTTCTAATATCATGTACGTCGTCGGGCAGTACCCACGCTTCTTGAGAGCTCATTGGAAATTCTTGAAGACTGTTGTCAACAAACTCTTTGAGTTCATGCACGGTAAGTAACATTTACAACCCATCATTCCTAATGATAGCTAAGTAAAACTGCTATGTAACTCTTGGGGAAACTGTTTCCCTACAACAATTAATTTGAACAAGAAATTTTTAGAAGTATCAGGAAAGAAGCTGTTATTTTTGAGATGTAATTTTTTTTATCAATATTTTTTTTTTCTCCAGAAACACATGATGGTGTGCAGGACATGGCATGTGATACATTCATTAAAATTGCCCAAAAGTGCAGAAGGCATTTTGTGCAAGTTCAAGTTGGTGAGGTGATGCCATTCATTGAGGAGATTCTCAACAGCATCAACACAATCATTTGTGATTTACAGCCCCAGCAGGTAAGTCGAACACATGGGTTACCTACCATTGTAGGTTTGTTCATTTTACATGTGTATAAAAAGAAACTATCCAGGTTTTAAATATTAAATTTGGTGAGTTTTGGCTTCTTAACAGTGGAAATTGGCAAATTAAATTACGTTGATGGCTTGCAGTACTGCTGCAAAAAGACATATTTGAGATCGGTTTTGTCAAGAATGTGAACAATATTTGTGTTGACAATGCCATTGGCTTTCTCCCTACTGGAGAATAAGTCACATGACAAATGTTGCAACTGATAGCTAACCCTGATACGATTGTGTTTCTTACTTCATTCAGGTTCCTTACACAACACATAAATTGCAAACTTTTGCAACTTGACCGTGGAAACTGATAGCACTAGCTCCCATATTGTGATATATTTCTTTATAATACTTATGGGTATCTGGTAATTTCTGGTCTGTGAACTTTTAGAGACATTTCCTTTTTCAACCCTTTCCTTCACTCTTACAGGTGCACACGTTCTACGAGGCTGTGGGATACATGATCAGTTCGCAGACGGACAGCATCGTTCAAGAGCACTTGATAGAAAAGTACATGCTACTTCCAAACCAGGTTTGGGATCATATCATCCAGGAAGCAACTAAGGTAAACTACCCTTTTCTGAATGATATCAAATTTATTGTAAGTTAGATATTAGGATATATCATCTTTCAGATATCCTCCAGCATTGATTTGAAATTGATTATGTAAAATACTGAAACAAGCAAACCAAAATCATTTGCAGATGACTTACCATTTTTTAATTGTCTTTGGGCCTGGATTACAATTTCTTGAAATATTGGAAACATATAGCTGTAATGTCTGGAAGATTGACAATGTCTTAAAAGTTAAGTTCCTGGAAAGGGGGGGGGGGGCAGGAGGTGAGAAGGGGCAAATAGAAATGCATTCAATTGTAATCGAGATGTAAAGATCTGCATGAAAAGTTTGTTTACTGTATGTGTGTCCTTTCAATGCCTGTGATTCATACATGAAAAGTTGTGATAAATAATGTCTATGCCTATTCCTTTTACTTCCAAAGAATGTGGATAAGCTGAGGGAAGAGGAATTAGTCAAACAACTTGGAAGCATTTTGAAGACCAATGTCAGAGCTTGTAAAGCAGTTGGTCATCCCTTTGTTGTTCAGGTATTGTTCAAGAATATCCTTTTGTAATATAATCTACTGTTCCCTTGTGTCACTCTGGCTTCTAGTGAGGCTTCTTTGACTAAATAAAAGTCATTGCTTGGGTACAGGATCCATACATGAATATGACAGAAATTTTGTGTAAGGTGTTACCCTGGGTTTCTGCCATTCTTAATGGGAATCTCACATTGTTGTAGGTATATTATTTGTGAAAGTCACTATGTGTGGGAATGACCTATTAAGTTTCTTTATTAAATTTACTACACTTAAGTAAAGCCTACAAGTAGCAACCTAGCATTGCCTTATGCAACACTATGTGTCACTCAACAGTTGTTGGTGGTTTGTATGTTCCCTATGTTACTGGACTTACTGATTGATTGTAACGAAGTCTTGAATCCAGTGAAGACATTTTGTCCTTTGGTATTAAGATTCTTCTGTATAGGGCTTTCTCTCTTACTATATGTAAACATGGGATGTATTTCTCTCACTGAGTTGAAATGATGAAGTCTGCTAGACTTATTTTGCAAACGGGCTGGTTGTGAGCTGATCTTACAGCCAGCGAGCTTCATCTGAATGTATATTTAATTTAAGTTAGCCTTCATTGTGTAATTTTCTTCCCATCATTTCTTTCTTTTTAGCTCGGTAAGATATATCTGGATATGTTGAATGTTTACAAATGCATGAGTGAAAACATCTCTGCAGCTATTGCTGCTAACGGCGAGTCTGTGACGAAACAACCTCTGATTCGAAGCATGAGGACGGTGAAGAAAGAAACCTTGAAGCTCATCTCTGGCTGGGTTAGCATGTCGACAGACCCACAGATGGTAAGGGAGATTTAAGAAATTAAACAAAAGTCAGTTATCAAACAGAGGTTGAATAGCCTGATGTATTGGCTGCTGTGGGTTAGTATGCCATATGAGAGCTTACTTATCCCCCCCCCCCCCCCAACCCACCAGCATGATTCTAATAAGAGTATATTAAAACAGCCCTAGCCAAACTGTATTTGCGTAAGTTTGTGAGATTGTGTTATTTTGCACTTGACATTTGAAACCATTTCTGCCTTAGCTATTCCCCTTACTTAGGATTATCTGACAAATGTAATAGATGGCAAAGCAAAATACATGGTGTACTTTTGTGTATTAATTTAAGTGCTGTGTTCTACGGTTAGATTCATGTCTTCTTTTTGAGAAACGTTTCTTTTTAAAGTAAAATGGCCACTGTGTGTTCCTTTTTTATAACATTCTGCTAGAGAGAACTTAGTGCTATGTGTTTTGTGGACACAGGATTCCAAGTTAAGCTGTTACAACAGCACATTAAGTTACATGTATTTATCTTTTCAGGTACTTAAAAATTTCATTCCACCTCTCTTGGAAGCTGTCCTGATAGACTACAGGTCCAATTTGCCAGCAGCCAGGGAACCAGAAGTGTTGAGTACAATGGCTACGATAGTCAATAAGTTGGAGGTAAGTGCAATAGTACCAGAGAGCATGAAATTTGGCTGGAACAACAAACTTATCACATGATGTGAAACAGCCTCATAAAATCTCAAGTAGGAACAAGTACATGTACTTTGTGGTATAATTGCAGGTGTCATCTTTTTATGTTCAAACATTGTAGTTTAGCTGTTTCAGTCTATATTTGATGTTTTACTGAAGATGTTCTAGTGTGTGTGTGTGTGTATAGGACTGTGTGTACGTGATGTCACTACAGGGTTATTGGCAATTTGGTAGAACTTAATACTTATCAAGTTCATACTCTTTGATAAACAAACAAGTTTCAGAGGAAAGTCAAAAGTCATGTTAGGTCAATGAAGGACAAAATGAAAAAGCTTGGGTAAAACAAATCTTAAAGCTTAAAGAGGTTCAAAAGAAAATTGATTTGCTCGTCTTGGTCAATAGTGGAAATGTGGGATATAAATGTTCAAGGTGGGATCAGTTGCAGTAGTCATACAGAGAAGCATGTATGTCATTACGGTTTACCATCATAGTTTTAATGTTGACTGGTTTTGTTCATTTTTATTTCTTCAGAGCCACATAACACAGGATGTCCCCAAGATATTTGACGCTGTCTTTGAATGTACCCTTGAAATGATCAATAAGGATTTTGAAGAGTTTCCAGAGCACAGATCCAACTTTTTCCTCCTCCTGCAAGCTGTGAATTGTCACTGCTTTTCTGCCCTTTTTGCTATTCCTGCTGCTCAGTTCAAGTTGGTGCTAAACTCTATCATCTGGGCAGTCAAACATACCATGAGGAATGTTGCTGATACTGGTGAGTTTATCCAACATTTTGTAGTGGAGAGAAGTCTGTTGTAAAGTGTTTGATATTCATGAAACATTCTAGTCCAAGTCTGTTTTTGCTTTGAAAGCAGTTGGGTTTGCTGCACTTTGAGTTAGGATACACTAAGGTTATCATCCTTCTCATTTCTTTTCTTCTTTTTAATCTAGTTTGTCCGGTCATAGATGACCTTAACTAAGTCCATTTTGTGGAAAGGTTTAAGGCATAATGAGTCTTGGTCTCATTAAGTTGACCTCCAATAAATCTTGCATCATTGACCATTTATATTCAGCATTGTGGCTGCTCAGTACATACAATCTGTTTAAATTTAATGCATTAAATTAAGGCAATAATCGTTGTTTTATACAAAGGTATTACAAATTAATGTATTTTATGAAATATATTGCTCACTTTAAACTTTTTTGTATGTTAGAAGACATCACTAGTTAACCATTGCATAAGTTATCTCATTGTAATCAGTCGTGAGGGAACTGCAACTTGTCTTCTACTATTCCTTGTAAAAATGAAAAAGTCATATGAACTGTTGTAAAAGGTTTCCTCTCCATTTTCTTCTCAGGTCTTGCTATCTTACACTCCTTGCTAGAAAATGTTTGGGAGGACAACTCTGCTGCACAGAGTTTCTATCAAACGTACTACACAGACATCTTACAGCATATACTGTCAGTGGTTACAGACACATCACATACTGCAGGTAGGTGGCCAGCATCCTTTTAACTCCTTACACCAAAGTTAAATGGAATGTATCTTCTGTTTTGTGTGTATGTGAATGTATGCGATGCTCTGCCTTGAAATTTACGAATGGTCTGTTTGTGTGGATCCAACATGATCACATGGTACAAATGAACATATGGTTCGTCAAAGACGTCAAAGGTCATCTAGGGTCACTAGAGGTCACTGAAAAGCTTGTTAACACAACTCCATAACTAAAGCTGAGGCAAACTGTATAGTTAGTCAATTTCCTAGTTAGAAAGTAGGTCCATCTTAACGAGTGAATTAACTGAATAGTTTCATGGAGGTCAAAGGTCATTTTAAGTCAACAGAGGTCATAGTCTTGTAAACATTAACTCCCTTGGATTAACTTCATACTTTCTATGTATGTCAAACTTTGTGATTACAAGCACTGTATTATTATATTAATTTGTTTATATTTCTGTAGTTGTCAAAGGTCAGTTGAGGTCAACTGACGGCAGAGTCTAAAAAACTTGTTTTCACATGGATTGTTAAGTTTATGTAGATTTTTTATAACTACTGAGATTAAATAAAATTGTAACTAGTCATTAAAGGTCTCTCAAATTTGAATATATTTCACTTGAAATTAGCCAGGATGTTTTTCATTCTAGCCTTCTGTAATTTCTTAGAGAGTGGTTCTAAGCATTGAATGAAGCCCTGCTTTTTCATCGTTATTTTTCTCTTATTTGTAGTCAAAGGATAAAGTATGCCTTTATTACATTGATAATTTCATCCATCCTTTCCAGGACTGACCATGCATGCCACGATATTAGCTTACATGTTCAGCATTGTTGAGGGAGGCAAGATTACAGATCCACTAAGCCAGTCACAAGGAACAAAGACCAATGGACTGTATATCAAGGAGTTTACAGGATCACTGCTCAAAGCAGCCTTCCCACATCTCTTGGAGTAAGTACCAATTATCTAGCAAATCATCACTGTTGACTAGCTGTAGTCTCCAGTAGTCTCAAAACCAGGGAGTCATTGTTTTCTACACTAAAGGCAGTATAATGTGTCTTGGAGGGCTACATTCTGAGCTTCTCTGTAAACAATTTAAAGACTTTAAAAAAAAGGGATTGTCTGCTTCCACAAGAACAGTACTCATTATCCATGGGCTGCAAACATTTTCGGGGTTTGCAAAAGAATGCTACACATCTAACAGATTGCTGGAAAGCTTATGTAATACTGTGTATTCGGAAGTAGAATTTACCTTGTAATTTGTGACATGTTCTGATGTTACATGTAACACACATACCTGCTTTTCTTTCAGTGCACAGATTAAAGTGTTTGTGACAGGCCTGTTCAGTTTGAATCAAGATATTCCAGCCACAAAGGAGCACTTGAGGGACTTCCTAGTCCAGATCAAGGTGAGATTCCCTTTTCGGAAAATGCAGAAACATTACACCTAGTTTCTTAAACATACCTGCTTGTATGGAAATGGAATAACATTTTGGTATTTAGCTTCCTACACTTGATGTTAAGGGACTGGTAAATATTGGTTGCCAATGGCTGTCATTTTTACCATACCATGTTAGAGTCACTCCTATAAGATTGTAATATATGAAACTTAGATGATCTCCACCTCTTTTATCTTTCACTTTTTTTTTTGTTCTTCTTCAAAGGAGAGTTACTTAGCGAAGAATCGATGATAATCATGATACCCATATGACTATGCTACTCCCCCCCCCCCC